>JARQWZ010003537.1:120000-155119 GCA_033150135.1 Gobio occitaniae
TCAGTAAATGATCTGGTTGTCCTGTCATATGACAACAACACAGATTGGTTATACAAATTTCAAATATTATAA
Organism: Gobio occitaniae; assembly: GCA_033150135.1. Lineage (NCBI taxonomy): Eukaryota > Metazoa > Chordata > Actinopteri > Cypriniformes > Gobionidae > Gobio > Gobio occitaniae. The sequence continues at coordinate 120,073 of JARQWZ010003537.1, forward strand.
TTTGCCTCACAACATATTAAGAAAAATCGTATTTTATTATGATTTTTATGAGAACATTACATTGACATATTTTACTTCATTACTTTATGTTTAAGGTCTGTATTCAGGTTGTTTTATCCAATTGAATTTGTCTTTTAATTCATTCAGTACTGAATCCAAACCCTCTAACATAGACCTTTCTAGAATAATGCCTCCTCCATACTCTCCGCTTACATAAACTTGTCGCTGATGCTGGTTCAGTGGAGGTGAAGGCCTGAGTCATCGTCTCTAAGTGGAGTGTGTGCGGTCTCTAGGATACTCACTCACCGATCTGCATCTGCGGTTTCAGCGCCGGTTACACCTACTGCTCCGGGACAGAACCGGTCGGGCCGCTGTGAGTCACAGTGATAGCGATTCATTTCTCTGAGCGGGGAATGTCAGCTATCCGACCAACACCCGCTCCTCCGCCCAACGCCTGCTGGAGGAATCACAAACATGCAGGATTGCTGAAGCACGGCTGGTGTGAGCTAATGACAGGAATGATCAATGAAGCTGTTGATGGGAGATATTGTACAGAGAATATCATTAAGTAGGTAGTAGTGTCTATTCATCCCATAATTACTCTAAGATGGATCACACAATGCAATGATCACATTCTTGGTGTGAACTAACAATAATTATAGCGATAAAGATATAGCCAGGTTCTAAAAATCCCTATAACGGCACAGAGAAATAATACAGATCAGGCATAACATTATGTCCTATTGTGTTGTTCCCCTGACCCGTCGAGGTATGGCCTCCTCTAGACCCCTGAAGGTGTGTGTGGTATCTGGCACCAAGATGTTAGCAGCAGATCCTTTAAGTCCTGTAAGTTGCGAGGTGTGGCCTCCATGGATGGGACTTGTTTGTTCAGCTCATCCCACAGATGCTCGATTGGATTGAGATCTGGGGAATTTGGACTCAAACTCGTTGTGCTCCTCAAACCGTTCCTGAAGCATTTGTGCGATTTTGCATTTTTGCTCAAAGTATAATCCACATGGATGGAGGACCCAAGGTTTCCCAGCAGAACATTGCTCAAAGCATCACACCGCCTTCTTCCCATAATGCACCTGTGCCATGTGTTCCCCAGGTAAGCCACACACACACACACACACACACACACACACACACCCATACTCAACAAACTGAGATGCTCTGTGTATTCGGAGCCCTTTCTATCAGAACCAGCATTAACTTCTGGAGCAGTTTGAGCTCCAGTAGCTCGTCTGTTTGATCGGACCACACTAATTAATGGTAATTAGTTGGGTTAGAAAAATAACGAAATTATAGTTTTTAAGTATAAAAAAAACATGTAAAGAGATATATATTAAAATAAAAAGTCCTTAAAAGTGCACAACTCGTCTTAAGTGAAAGAACGCTTTTTCCCTCATGTGGAATATAGAAAGCGCGGATGCATTAGTTCGATTAGTAAAATAACAAAATTATAGAAGAAAACTTTTTTCCCTCACGTGCAAACAATATAGAAATTAAGCGCGGAATAAACTTTGTCGCCCATCTGGCTGTTGTTGTGAATAGTGATATTTCTATATAGTCTATAAAACACGAAAGAACAATAAATATATCGGTGAGAACACAGGCCTACACACCGGGACATTTGACTGCACATCACATTTTTCACAATGTTGATTATTCTTGCAATCGTAATGCAATATACTGTGGCCAACATTAAATCTTTAAATAAAAGGTTTACACAGTCATATAGGCTAAAATAAACGAGCTTGTACAGCAACAGGGAAAAAAATGAACGCAAAAAACCTGCCGACCTTACCAGAGCATGTGTGTGAAGCAAAGCAGAGTTTCACTCATGAACTGGTAAAATGACGTGTGCTCAAATCCTGCTCCAACATGACATTTCTCTGCAGCCTACTATACTTGTAGCCATTAAAACACGTAATTAGTTTCAGTTTAAATACAATAATGTTATTTTTTTATTTCATTTACGTTGAAAAGTGAACAGGACACATAAGATGCATGATAAGAGGGGGTCTTCAATAAGTTCAATAACACTTCAATACGTTTTGTTTTGTTGAAAGCCTTTCTTTAAAGCTACACTGTGTGATATTTTCCCCCATCTAGTGGTGTAAAGGTATATGACCTTCCAGTGAATTTTAGTTTCTGTTCCTCTCAATTCCGATTTCGTTTTTACTCCTACGGTGGCTGATTTAGTCCAAGATTATCATGGCTTCCAGCTCGACCTCGTCCACATTGGACACGGTGCCATCGAGTGTTAAAACGCCAAAGGCCAAGCTTGAATTTACGGGAATGTCCCTCTTTGGCTAATGTACTTTCAAGAGGGAGGAGCAACATGGCGACCCGCATTCGAACCCTCACCCGTATGTATTTACAATGGCATATTATAAACTTACGAGAATACTTTATTACTTGAAAGAAGTAAATATACATTAATGAGCACATATATTTTTGAAAGAACTAAGTGTTTTTAGCTAAGAATAAACAAAAAAAGTTACACAGTGTAGCTTTAAAGTGAATTTCGTTTTGTATAAATTGTATCTTAATTTTAATCTATGTTTTATCATGCAAATTGCCCGGATTTAATAAATAAGCAAATAGCCTATAACAGATAATGACATGGAGGCGCCGGCGCCGTGTGAACAACGGCTCAAATGAACACCTAGAAAAGAAAAAAAGCTTTAGTCAGGGGCAGCCCTTACTATTTATTTCAGATAGAGCTATATTTGATCCAGTATGTCTCACAGGGAGTTCTGGGTTGAGCGGAATGAGCTTCAGAAATGAACGGGATCTTCAGAAAGGCGATCTCCCTCTGGAGGAAATATTACCACTATTTCAACGCACACACCGCAACAGTCACAATATGACCTCATGTATGTTTTAATACTTTTTAATTGGCCACTTAAAATGTTTATTACAAATAAATTATTACATTCTAAAAATGAATAAAATGAACAAAAATTTGCATTGCATTTGCAATTCTTTGCAGCACCCCCACTTCCCACGGCCCGATGATATCTGTCCTCTGGAGCGCTATCGCTTTTCATTTAAAACGGTTTATTTAAAACAATTATTTTTCTAATAGCTGGAATTAGAAATACAGGCCTGCCCCTAATAAAAGCCTGTGACCTTCTGCAGTTCAGGTCAATAAAGGCCCCAGCTTTTATTTGAGGAAATACGGTATGCACACATTCACTCTTGTTTGTGTGTCAAAAATATCAAAAAACGGTTCTTGCCTCGTCACATTCAGTTAAAGAAGGACATAATTTAAATTAGAGCATATTTTCAATTCAAAATGGCGAAATGACTGAGTCATATCCAGAGTTGGGGAAAGTTACTTTGAAAAGTAATGCATTACAATATTGCGTTACTCCCTTAAAAAGTAACTAATTGAGTTACTTAGTTACTTTCTAAGAAAAGTAATGCGTTACGTTACTTTTGCGTTACTTTTTCTCATCTGGGATGGGCTTGCTTTTTAATTTTGTTTTTCAATAGCAAAAAAAGTCATTTTTTGTGCAAATGTAAAGACCTCTTCATACCAAAATTGAAATAATAAGCCTCAGGCTGAGGTAAAAATGTGCTGCCATTCTGGATAATGGAAGAATAGGACGCAGGAGAAAAACGTTTTACCAATAAAAACAAAAATCTAGTAATTTTTGCTTATGGCTTAACTGAATCATCGAAGGTCAGCAGCACGACATTGGTCAATAAAGGTAGATTAAATGCATACAAATATTAGTTTTATTTAACATTTAATTATTGGAGGTTTGCATAGTACTCTGATTTTGCATTTGACTGATTTTATTAATTTTGAGGAGCACAGAATCTTCATTGTGCAAGTGAGATTAATAAATGCTCACATAGAACTACAATAACACATTTACACACACACCTCTGCACTTACTCTCACTTTTCTCAACATGTCAAATAAATGTGAAAAAGTAACTCAGATATTTTGTTGTAAATTTGAAAAGTAATGCGTGACTTTACTAGTTACTTGAAAAAGTAATATTATTACGTAACTCAAGTTACTTGTAATGCGTTACCCCAACACTGGTCATATCCATCATAAAACAGTTGTCAAGATTTAAATGTTTAGCTACTTATATCTACTCACACACGCACTCTTTCACTGATAAAACTAAACGCGTCACGTTGGAATTCACTCACGGCTTCATGAACATTAAGCCCCGCCTTCTTTGATCTGATTGGCCACCGTTTTGATATTGACGGGTGCCGTTAGACTTTATTGTCTGTCATCCTATCAACAAACAGTGCTGCCTAATGGAGAGAGGCTTCAGAAATATCATGTTTTGGGCAATTTGGCCATTTCCATTTATCCGGGGGGAATTGTCCCCCTCAATCCCTGTAATATAGTTATAGTTCTTGGTGTGAATGGGCCTTTACAAACTGTTCTCGGGCACGGATGTTGGAGGATGAATAATGCCTCAGATGTACAGAGCAACACCTATTAGACAAATAAGAGCCAAACCACTTTAATACAGTACCACGAGTCCCACACAAGACTCTAAGCGTGACAGAAGTATGTTCGACTAAGTCAAATGCAGCGCTTAGATCTAGAAGGACCAGAGCCATGGATTTTCCTGAATCTGTCGTGAGATATATATCATTTGTGACTCTGAAAAGAGCTGGTTCGGTGCTATGTAGGGTTTTAAAACCTGATTGAAAAACGTCATAGATAGAATTGACAGACATGGAGGATTGTAATTGGGCAAGCACAGCTTTCTCCATGATCTTTGAGATAAAAGGCAAGTTTGAGATGGGCCGAAAATTAGAAAGAGATGTAGGATCAAGATTGGGTTTTTTAAGATGTGAGACAACTGAGATCTTATTCGTGTAAAACATTCCGAAGCTTTCACAAAGGGTGGATTTAACACAGAGTCAATGGTGGAATAAAGGACACAAGGTTTGTTCTGATTTTTAGTAATCAGATCAGAAAGATATTTGCATTTAGTCCTAGTCCGCTTTGTGTTCACATTGCCATTTTAGCACTAAAGAGATCGACATAGGGATACGTTCACAACCTGATTGTTTGACTTCTATTACGTATATTTCAAGACAGAACTTACCAGCCAAAAATAGTAAAAGAATTGAAAGTGGGGGGAAATCACATTACGAAATAAATGTTTAACTCCAAAACACGTTGGCCACAATTATTGGAATTGTTTATGAGTAAAATATCTCTGAATTATATATATTCCCATGAATCTTTCATTTCTTTAGCACACCAGGGTGACTAGGAACATGCGATTGCCTAATTATCTTGTTCCACAGGAGTATAAATATGAGGAAACACAAAGGCCAAACTCCCTTAATCATTCATCACAATGAGTTAAAGCACAGAATATAGTTCTGATGTGAGGCAAAACATTGTTGAGCTAAACAAAATAGAAATGACTGTAAGAAAGAAGCGAAAGCACTGAAAATCCCCATTTCCACCATCAGGGCAATAATTAAGAAGTTCCAGTCAACTAAAGATGTTGCGGATCTGCCTGGAAGAGGATGTGTGTGTGTGTGTGTGTGTGTGTGTGTATCGTCCTAATGCACGAGAGGAGGAGAGTTTGGGTGGACAAAGACAAGATCACAGATGGAGAACCGCAGAGATTAGTTCAGTCTTGGGGTCAGAAAGACAAAAAAAATCAAACAGCTCCTACAGCACCACATGTTGTTTGGGAGGGTTTGAAGAAAAATCGCCCTTGCTCATCCCAAAACAAACTCCAGCAGATTCAGTGTTCAGACACGACTGGAGCTTCAGACGGGACCGGTTTCTGTGCTCAGATGACACTATAAAAGAGATTTTTAACACACCAGATGACTGGAGCAAACAGGGATAAAAACACCCCATGCCCATGGTTAAAAATACGGTGGATGTCCTGGACATCTTGTTCACACACATAACATCATGGATTCTAGCAAATACCAGCAGATAAAAAATCTAAACCTGGGGCCCGTTCTTCATACCTCGCTTAACACATCTGAGATGATTTGACAGATCTTCTAATCGTGATAACTGATGTCAGGCTAATTTGGTTCTCCAAACGAATTTGCGGATTGGATTTAAATATCTGGATTAAATGATCTAAGATCACTGCGCGTTCTTGTGTTCCCTGAAGAGGGCAGATGCATCGATACTCGAAACCACGATCAGCAATGCAGCGATTGGCTGGCGTCAAGACAGCAACGTAATGACATCATATAATTAAAAAAGCCACCTGGCAAAAAACTTGACAAATTACACCAAAAAACCCACGAATATCTGGACCTTTATAAGGAAACAGCCAAACCACCAAACCAACATAAAAGTTATAATAGATCAATGATAAATGTTTTTTTTTTTAACATGATTACCAATTATTTATATTCACGATTTTATTTTATTTATTTGTACACCCTTTACATTTTTATTTCACTGTTGTAATTAAATTTTGATTCAATTTGGAGCAGATCTGTAACGTGACAGCATTAAAGTTTCTTAAGGGTCAAGATCAAATTCTCTGCATCTCCTGCTTCATCAAGCCATCCCATAATATCCGTCATCACTTAAATGAATGCACGGCTCAGAGTAACTGTACAACATGTGTGTAAACCTCCAATAAAATGACAGTAATTATTCCATCACAAATAAATTGTATAGTGTCTATAGTATTATACACAACATTATAATATTATATACATATACAATATAACTTTTATATTATTATTATTTAAAAATATTATTATTGCCCCTGGTTCAGTAATGAACTCTTGTAATAAAGTAGCAGTGGCTGGGACAGATTTGAAGTATCACCTCGGGCCAGTTGTTCAAAGGTAAGCTGATCTTATTTTGGTCTTGAAAATGGGTTGTTCAAAAGGGAAAGAAGGAATCTGAAATCAGATTAGATCAGGGAATCCAATCCTAGTTTTAATCTGGATCAAACCTTCAGTTTGTGTTGTTCAAAACTTGGATTCCAGGAAGAAAAATGTAGTAAAACTTTAAAACTGGTCAAAAAAGACAACATTTGTATCATATAATACACAAACACATTTAATTTGGCTCTTGATTAGTTAGGCTAATTGTTAAAGTAATAAATTAGAAGTAGACATGGGGTAGCCTACAGTCCCTAAACCTACCCATCACACACACACACACACACACACACACACACTAAACCTACCCATCTCACACACACACACACACACACACACACACGCACACACACTAAACCTACCCTAAACCTACCCATCTCACACACACACACACACTAAACCTACCCATCACAGGAGACATTCTGCATTTTTACATTTTCAAAAAACATCACTTAGTCTGATTTATAAGATGTTTTCCTCATGGGGACCTAAAAATGTCCCCACAAGGAAGAGGATTTCGGATATTGCCATCTTTGTGGGGACATTTTGTCCCCATAACGTAGGGATTACCAGTCCACCCACCCACACACACACACACCCACCCACACACACAGTGAGGAGACGCCGGTCTGACGCCTGTACCGATCTGATGCAGTCTTTACGAACAATTTGAAGAAGAGTCAAAGTTTTGGTGTAATTCGCTTTTAAAGGAGGGACAGAAACCGCTCGGGTAAAATCTCATCAAAAATATCTTCAGTACTTCTGTTTTGAAGACGAAGAAAACTCTTATGAGTTAATTCGTGTGTGAACTATCCCTTTAAAAACCACACGTTACAGAAGTCATCATGTTATTTCATGTTGCATTGAAAAAGGAAACGTGACGATTAAAAACTTGATTTGAAATTTATACTGCCAAGTTTGGAGAAACATCTGAATTCTTTTGCACCATAAAGTCTGAAGAGACCAAATGTCCACATCTGGCATCTGAACTCAACAGCACTGTTGACATCCTGGAGAAACGGTAGCTTTAGCGTAGGAATGCTTAAGTGCCTTGTGTTGATCCCCCAGATCCTCCTGCTGTGATCAGGCTGCCCTCCGCAGATGTGGGTAGCTCTCCACAGTGCGCACTATTGCCTCCTGTAAGGGCACCAGGGGCCGGTAGCCCATGTCCTGCTTGGCCCGGGCACAGCTGTAGTAGTGGTGTGTGCCCGCCAGAGCGACCCGCATGGGTGTGAAGGTGGGCTTGATCTGTATGAGCGGCCGCAGCACTAACGCCAGCAGCCACAGCAGCAGGGCTATCCCATACACCAGTGTGTACGGCAGGTGCAGCCCAGGAGCGCTGTAGCCCAGACCCACCAGAACCTGCGACATGAAGTCCCAGAAGCGCACCGGCTCGTCATTGGTGATGTGGTAGGCCTGTTAAGTGTGGGAACATTGAAAGTGGTTTAAAGAAATTAATAACTATGGCCTGGTTTGACAGACAAGGCTTAGATTAAGTCAGGATGACTGTGCGTTCACACCTCACTCTGGCCGCTGTAGATCGACTGCTTGGTCTTTTTTTAAACTTTATTTAAAGGGGTCAAGGCAAACAATCCTGTTGATCGGCATTTGTGCAGACTGACCAGAGTTGGGGAAAGTTACTTTGAAAAGTAATGCATTACAATATTGCGTTACTCCCTTAAAAAGTAACTAATTGAGTTACTTAGTTACTTTTTAAGAAAAGTAATGCGTTACGTTACTTTTGCGTTATTTTTCTCACCTGGGCTGGGTTTGTTTTTTTTGTTTTTTATAACAAAAAAAAGTTATATTTTTGTAAAGACCTCTTCATACCAAAATTGAAATAATAAGCCCCAGGCTGAGGTAAAAATGCAGATTCCCGCATGAACAGTAGAGGGCGCAGCTCTGGGTAATGGAGAATAGGACGCAGGAGAAAGTATAAATTAAATATAAAAGTAGATCATGCATAAAAATAGTTGTTTTATTTATCATTTAATTATTGGAGGTTTGCATAGTACTCTGATTTTGCATTTGACTGATTTTATTCATTTTGAGGAGTACAGAATCTTTATTGTGCAAGTGACATAAATAAATGCTCAAATTAAGCCTGGAACTACAATAACCCTCATGTTCACACACACGCGCCTCTGCACTTATTTTTCTCCACATGGGGACAGCAGAGCTGTCAGTCAAACTAATGTGAAAAAGTAACTCAGATATTTTGTTGTAAATTTGAAAAGTAATGCATTACTTTACTAGTTACTTGGAAAAAGAAATATTATTACGTAACTCAAGTTACTTATAATGCGTTACCCCAACACTGAGACCATAAGTAGGGTATAAGAGTTAACCTCATGAAATCATTTAAATGTGAAAGTAAAAAAAAAACTGATCGATGGAAAGAACTTAATTATAGTTGCGTGTTTGCTAAGGAAATCAACCAATTAAAAGCCATTTGTGTGGTGAGGCTTGTGTGTTCATGGTTAGGTTTATAGGAGTTTAAACATGCAGTTTATAGGAGAGGTTTACTAGCCTCGGTCTTTAATTAACATCAACATTAATCTGTGTGCAGCCTACATTACAATAACTGTCCTGGGTGAAGTGCAGCATTAATGCAATTGGTCCAATCGGTGTTGTTTTGAGCAAATTCCTTGCATTCCCAAGCGTTCTAGAGTGAAAATGTTGCCTATGAAGAGTGTCTCGCGCCTTCTTATCAAACCTGCCACCGCAATGATCAAATGCTCCTCCATTTTGCTTGGGAACTAATGTGGTGGGAACCAAAGTTTACTGGCCTGCGTTCTCAAGCGGAGCATTTCTACATTCCCATTGGTTGCTCCCGAACTGCGTCATAGCTCATTAGCATAAAGTTGACCTGATTTCAACTCTCCTCGACGCACCGCTCTTGCCGCCGGTTCCCATTGAAAATGAACGACTTTCGGCCACTTTGACGCTCTTGTCGACGGTGGTGTGAACGCAGTTAGACGATTTACACGTCGAGGAGCGTTAAAATCAGGTCAATTCACCCATCGCCGCAAGTTTGATTGACAGGCGATCTGACCAATCACAGCGCCGAATCTGCCGGTTTGTCCGACAAAGCAGTCAGGAGAGTTCGTAGATTAACGTCGGTGGACTTGAACTTGGAAAATCGGTGTGTACTGACGTCTTTCCACGGTTGAAACAACATTTCTTTTAGTGTTCATTCATGTTTATTTCGTGCTTATCAATGAACTAGAAGGAAGAGATGATCGGTTCATGAGCAGCTTTAACTGAGAAAAAGTAATATTACGTAACTCAAGTTACTTATAATGTGTTACCCCCACCACTGAGACTGAGCACAAGTAGGGTATAAGAGTTAACCTCATGAAATCATTTAAATGTGAAAGTAAAAATCACCTACAGCAATCACCACACATTAAAGAGACACAAAACGCTATTTATAGTTAAAAAAATTTTTTTTTTTTAAATGACAATTTCAAAGTTTAGACTTTGTTTCATATCAAAAGTAACTTGCTCTGTAACGTGTCCTCTTTCCTCCGCAATGTATTTTCTCTATGTGAGAACGTGTGTGTGGTGTGAGAGCGCATGGTTTGTCGGACATAGCAACAGTAACAAAAGGGGGCGGGTCTTTGCGAACAGCTCATTACCATAATATTGACCATGACGCGGTTTGGCGGCAACCAATGGGAATGTAGAAATGCTCCGCTTGAGAACGCAGGCCAGTAAACTTTGGTTCCCATCACATTAGTTCCCAAGCAAAATGGAGGAGCGTTTGATCATTGCTGTGGCAGGTTTGATAAGAAGGCGCGAGACACTCTTCATAGGCAACATTTTGAGGAGGCAGGGCCATGACTTTGGAATATCCTGCCTTTAGAGATTAGGCTGGCCCCTTCCTTGTCTATTTTTAAGCCCCTGCTAAAAACTTTCCTTAGTGTACTGATTACCGTGATATGTTAAACTTTTTTAATAGGTGGTTTTATATATTTTTTTCTGGTTTATTTCTATGCATGTGTGATATTCTTGCTCTTCTGTAAAGCACTTTGGTCAGCCTGGGGGCTGTTGGAAATGTGCTATACAAATAAAATTGAACTTGAACTTTAACCAGGACAGTTAAAAAACATTAAAAAAAAAAAAGACCAAGCATTCGATCTACGTCAAAACATCAGCGCGTGCAGGAATCTTTCTCCAGCGGCGTTTGCAGGACGGCCAGAGCATATTTTGACGCTCTCGCCGGCGGCGGTGTGACCGCAGTTAGGCCTTAGTTAAAGGGATAGTTCACCCAAAAATGAAAATTAGCCCATGATTTACTCTCCCTCAAGCCATGCTGGGTGTATATGACTTTCTTCTTTCAGACGAACACAATCTGAGTTATATTATAATATGTCCTGGCTCTTCCAAGCTTTATAATGGCAGCCTGAAATTTTAAGCCCATAAAGGTGCATCTATCCATCATATAACTGCTCCACACGGCTCCAGGGGTGAATAAAGGCCTTCTGAAGTGAAGCCATGGGTTTGTGTGAGAAAAATATCCATATTTAACACGTTATAAAGTAAAATATCTAGCTTCCGGCAGACCGCCGTCCGTATTCAACTCACGAAGAAAGTGTAACGCATTCACTGCCATTATAAAGCTGGGAAGAGCCAGGACATTATTTAATGTTTAGTATGTACAGGGTTAGCTTAGGCTGAAGTGTGAATGTAAATGGGGTTGTAAATAGATAGTGAATTATATATATATATTGATGTTTAGATGTATATATTTTATTGTTTTATCTGCCCAGGGACTGAGGATGGAAATTAGCTGTAGCTAAATCTGGTGTAATGCATCTTTTCTTTTGTAAGATTAATGTACTTGCACATGGTCCCTGTCAAATAAATAATAAACTAAACTAATTATTTAATATAACTGTGTTCGTCTGAAAGAAGAAAGTCATATACACCTAGCATTTCTTGAGGGTGAGTAAATCATGGGCTAATTTTCATTTTTGGGTGAACTAGCCCTTTAAATTAGGACATTTAGGTAGCTTTTATAAATGTAAAACAATGGCACTGATATATTTTAAGATATTTCAAGACATTTTATGTGACGTGTTGCTGGCAATGGCCTCTCTCACGATTCATAAACAGCTCATATTAGCAATAGGTAAAAGAGCATTTATGATAATATAACATGCTACTAGCAGTTCATTAGCCAGCTAGTGTGGGTTTCTGATCACACATTCTTAGTGGCTCAGCTAATGAAACGGATAAGCCAACCTCCTATTGGTCGTATGGCATCTTACAAAAACGAAATTAGTCACACAGCTTTTATTATTTTTAGGAAACATCTCGGAAATGTTCTAATTTTCCAATGAGACTGGACAATTGCGTGACAAAATTCAAGGTCTATGACAGTGTTTTGGCTGTTAATGCATTTCCCTGGAATTGGAGCATCAAACCTTGATGCATCATTAGTGTGGTATGTTTACACAGTCCACACACACACACACACACATATGTGGGACTGGATCTATGAATGCACATCTAGGAAGTCTCTCTCATACACACCGCATACCTGAGCACAGAGCGGGGAATCAGCCTTGAGGTGTTCAGCTGCTAAAATATGCCCATGAACTACATTCTCCACATAGGTGAAGTCCACAAGATTGGATCCATCCCTGCAGATAAAGAGCAAATCAGCATCAGACGGCACTTTATGTCCATCACATCAACATAGAAAAGGTTCAGTATTTACTTTAAAGCAGGATATAAAGTTAAATATACATGCATTTTATATTAAAAACTTAATTTAAACGTCTTTAAATTGATTTGAAATGCTGCACTGGGTCAATGATCATTCAGATCATTCATTAAAGCACAAGATTATTTCTAGGTCATGCTGATCATGATCATCAGGTTTTGCTCGTGCCAGCTTGAATGCCGTCATTAAAGGGGATCTATTATGCTAAATTCACTTTAACATGCTGTTTGAACATAAATGTGTGTCTGCAGTGTAAGCAACCGCTCCTCTTTTTAATCCCCATACATCATTAGCAGCGTCTCAGCATAAGCGTTTGCAGAATCTAGCAGTGATGTCACATATGCTTAGTAGGGGTGGGAATCTTTTACCATCTCACGGTTCAATTCGATTCTGATTCTTGAGGCCACGATTCGATTCATAATCGATTTTCGATTCAAAAAGATTCGATTTTATCCATAATGATTTCTAATCAGGTTTCTGATCATGATCTACTCTCATCTGCTTTGCTATACAGAATGACAAACGAATACATTAAAGTGTCTTTTTCACATTTATTAAGTTCAATTCTCAGGAAAGTGCCTTTTATCAAAAACATTGTCTGGTTCTCAATTGCTACTCATTAGTAGCTAGCTATAAAATAAGTTGGAACAAGCGCTTCTTCAAAATGGTTGAAAATAGATGCATTTCCCAGGAAAGTTGCAGTTTACCACAAATATCATGTAGAACACAACCGGGGAAGACAAAAAAAAAATCTATATTTCTCAGTCAGACAAAGTAACTTATATATAACAAGTTATGAAAATAAAGTGCTGTGAGTTTCGTGAAACACTGCAGTGTGCGTTGGTCTGCAGCTGCGGCTGAGCTCCGGGTGATGCCTAGTAATATGAGCCCGCGCATTTGTTGTGCTGCCGAAGTACTTGGTCTTCATTTTGCAAAGCTTGCACACTGTGTGTGTCATGTCCAGCGCAGTGCTTCCAGGCATTCGGTAAAAACCGAAATGACGCCAAACTTTAGCTTTAAGTGAAGACGGGGCTGGTTGGATCTCCCTCTCATCCATATTTGCTTCCTCTCTGTTTTAGTGATTTGCCGCTCGCGTTCAAAAACTGGCTGCGTGGTGACGTCCAGACGTCGCGTAAAGGCTAGTTACAAAACGGAGGCGAACAGCCAGCTGACTTTATTAATTTATTAAATCGATTCTTGGACATTTCAGATCGATTCTGAATCGTTGCAAATGAGAATCTAGATTCTTCTGTGAATCCATTTTTTGACACCCCCCTAATGCTTAGACCCCGCCCACGACTGCTGACAGACTCCACCCTATTAGCATAGACCCCACCCACGACTGCAGACAGACTCCACCCTATTAGCATAGACCCCACCCACGACTGCTGACAGACTCCACCCTATTAGCATAGACCCCACCCATGACTGCTGATAGACTCCACCCTATTAGCATAGACCCCTCCCACGACTGCTGACAGACTCCACCCTATTAGCATAGACCCCTCCCACGACTGCTGACAGACTCCACCCTATTAGCATAGACCCCACCCACGACTGCAGACAGACTCCACCCTATTAGCATAGACCCCACCCACGACTGCTGACAGACTCCACCCTATTAGCATAGACCCCACCCATGACTGCTGATAGACTCCACCCTATTAGCATAGACCCCACCCATGACTGCTGACAGACTCCACCCTATTAGCATAGACCCCTCCCACGACTGCTGACAGACTCCACCCTATTAGCATAGACCCCTCCCACGACTGCTGACAGACTCCACCCTATTAGCATAGACCCCTCCCACGACTGCTGACATACTCCACCCTATTAGCATAGACCCCTCCCACGACTGCTGACAGACTCCACCCTATTAGCATAGACCCCTCCCACGACTGCTGACAGACTCCACCCTATTAGCATAGACCCCTCCCACGACTGCTGACAGACACCACCCTATTAGCATAGACCCCACCCATGACTGCTGACAGACTCCACCCTATTAGCATACACCCCACCCACGACTGCTGACAGACTCCACCCTATTAGCATTGACCCCACCCACGACTGCTGACAGACTCCACCCTATTAGCATAGACCCCTCCCACGACTGCTGACAGACTCCACCCTATTAGCATAGACCCCACCCACGACTGCTGACAGACTCCACCCTATTAGCATAGACCCCTCCCACGACTGCTGACAGACTCCACCCTATTAGCATAGACCCCACCCACGACTGCTGACGAACACCACCCTATTAGCATAGACCCCACCCATGACTGCTGACAGACTCCACCCTATTAGCATACACCCCACCCACGACTGCTGACAGACTCCACCCTATTAGCATTGACCCCACCCACGACTGCTGACAGAGTCCACCCTATTAGCATAGACCCCACCCATGACTGCTGACAGACTCCACCCTATTAGCATAGACCCCACCCACGACTGCTGACAGACTCCACCCTATTAGCATACACCCCACCCACGACTGCTGACAGACTCCACCCTATTAGCATAGACCCCACCCACGACTGCTGACAGACTCCACCTTATTAGCATAGACCCCTCCCATGACTGCAGACAGACTCCGCCCTATTAGCATAGACCCCACCCACGACTGCTGACAGATTCCACCCTATTAGCATAGACCCCACCCACGACTGCTGACAGACTCCACCCTATTAGCATAGACCCCACCCACGACTGCTGACAGACTCCACCCTATTAGCATAGACCCCACCCACGACTGCTGACAGACTCCACCCTATTAGCATAGACCCCACCCACGACTGCTGACAGACTCCACCCTATTAGCATAGACCCCACCCACGACTGCTGACAGACTCCACCCTATTAGCATAGACCCCACCCACGACTGCTGACAGACTCCACCCTATTAGCATAGACCCCACCCACGACTGCTGACAGACTCCACCCTATTAGCATAGACCCCACCCACGACTGCTGACAGACTCCACCCTATTAGCATAGACCCCACCCATGACTAGTTTGATTTGATTCATATTAACAGCAGATACTGTACATTACGCTACTGTCACTTTAATACACAGATCTAATACACACGTGATTTCTTTACGTTCACACACAACCGACTGTGTTTATGTGAATTGTGTGTGTTTTTGACATAACCTTGTGTGTGACAACCTCTTCTGGATAGGGGTCGGGACAGCAGCTCATTTGCATTTAAAGATACAGGCACGAAAACAGCATGTTTTCCCTTCCACTCAAAAATGGCCATGAATAACATGATCTGTGGGGTATTTTGAGCAGGAAAGTCTCACACACACATTCTGGGGACACTGAGACTTATATTACATCTTGTAAAACAGGGCATAATAGGTCCTCGAAACTATTCATTGCTTGAAATTACGTAATGAAATTGAAGCTTTGTTCATCAACCCGAAAAAAGCATAGACTGAAAGATCGATTCTTGGGATTTAAAGGGGTAATTTTTTTTCATTATATGTTCCTTGAGGTTCTCTTATAAAATGTAATAAAGTTTTTTGCACAACAAACAAATATATATGTGGGAAAACTATTATTTTCAACTCTCATTCTGGTCTGTTTTTAAAGGGTGGCTCCTTTAAGGCTTGTCAGCGAACGGCCATTGTTATAATTGGCTAAAGTCACTGCATAGGAAACAGTATCAACGCCCGCTCTCCACTGCGTGTGAGTACATGTTTTAAAAACATCCGTATACAGGGAGTGCAGAATTATTAGGCACGTTGATTTTCTGATCATATTTTTTTTCCAGGCACATTTGACCAATTCCAACTATAGGCTTTTTTACAGCCTACGTCACGCAGGTCCAACTGCGCATGTCTGTTGCAAAAGACGATCTGGAAAGTGTTATAATGTACGATTTAAACCAATGTGTTCATACTTTAGGCTATACAATACATAGAACAACAGTTGAATAATTTCAGTAAATAAGCAGTTACATTGTATTAAATGTTTGATTAAATTGCTGACACTGAATGAAAAAAAGTTAGCAAATTTATTTCAAATTTTAATTAAAGATATGTAGGATATATATATATATATATATATATATATATCCTACATTTTGAAGATAAAATATAAACGAGACTCAAACATCTACTTAAGCAGGTGTTCCGTCAGTGAATCTATACTACAGCCTGTAAAACATTTAAATAAATATCAGTAAATAATGGTCATATAAATGATATAAGAAAGTTAATTATTAGTTAAATATGTTCTATATTTCCTCTCAGAGGTGCTCATGTGCCACTTTAAGCGGAAAGGGATGAACCCGAGCAGGAAAGTGAGCATCGTTTTTCTAATATCTTCATGTTTTCTCCTGATGTACCAGAACTGATAGTTGTGAAGAATGAACTTATCTTCCGCAGGGTCAAGAACTTTAGGCTTTGTTTGATTGAGCAAAGTGAAACTAAAAATATCCGGCATACAATGCGCTATACACATAAACTTGATGCACCTTAAGTTTAATAACAAGCACAAACTGTGTTAAATAGTTTGAAGCAAAATGTATCCGTCCTACAGCGCCGTTTTCTACTTTAGTAAATTATGCTAACTCCTAATTAAAAGCAAACAAAAGGAAGAAACGCGTACCCCCTGTGAGACACATAAATGAAGATTTTGGAAATAAGTACAAAGAATAAAATGGAGTAAGCTTATTGTTAAATTCGTGGAAAATCGGGTGACCGGTTCGCAAAACGCAGGCAAAGCTTAAATTTGGCTCAGCTCACAAAGCTCTCTCTCGTTCGGCATGAATATAATATGTTTCCATGGCTGCGTATGTAACATTTAATTGCGAACCTATTATTTATTTAAGAAATAAATGTTTGTGGGCGGGGCCTATGGTGTCAGTAGGAGGGGCCTATGGTGCAATGATGTATAACTATTGGTCAATGTCTTGCTCTGGAGGCGGGCGTATGCAAATGTGTTTGCCTGTGTGATGTCACAGATCCCCCAATATCAAAACGAGCGGTTTTTGACGTTTGATTTAATAAATGCTTTGTTTATAATGGAGGAGGACGTTTTAAGCTCTGAACCTTGCAGGATGTTTCAATAGCACAAATACCTCTTATATGTCAAAAGATCAAGGCAAATTATGATATTTCATATTCTTTTGATTATCTTTTGACCAGCCCAAGAAAGAAAATGGTTTATGGTCATTCAGCTTTTGGTTTTGCTGGCCCAAATGATTGAAATGTGCAACAAAAGTCATTGACTATTTAAAAAGGGAGTGTTTTTATTACAGCCTGTAAATGTTTTAAATGAATGTGTGTGTATTGTAACGTGTGTTTGTATGTCTTTCAGGAGATTTAACTCTCCTGTAAGAACTTGTTTTAAAAAAAGTGTTTTATTACCTGCTTAAATAAAGGTTAACATATTTCTCATGTCGTGACCCTTTAAGCATCGATATCGGTTCTTCAAAATGCCCTATAAAGGTGTAAAACCTGGACAGTTCACCAATAGCATTATCAATGGATAATCCAAGGTATGTTTTCAAATATTCCTAATTATATTAGAAAAATAACTGCAATGTTGTGTAAAACGGTTTAAGTAACAGTTGCTTTAATAAAAAAAAAAAACGGCTTGTTTCTCTAGCCATTGGTTCCATTGAAAAACCCAGAAACACGTCCGTCTCTATCACAATATGTGATCGCACGATGCACATTTCCCAAAATATTGCACACTCCATACATGTATGACAGTCACGTGAGCAATAAGCCTAAGAGAGGAACAGAATATGTATTTGTTTTGTTGTTGTCAGCTGTTAGTTCGCCACAAACTACCTCTTAAAGCTATTCTTCCTCTAATTGAGGAACCCAAACTGTGCAGTGTCCATCATCTCCACTATAGACTGAACTAAATGAGTTCTGCTGTGCAATGTCATTTAACACATCTAGTGAGTGATGGTGCAGTAGAGATGCTCTAGTGTTGACAGACAGGCAAGATAATCCTCCAGGTGAGAGTCTGCCCCCTAGTGGATGAACCCGCTGTTTTAATGGGCTGCTACAGACACCCTATGGGAGCTTTCAGTCATCTCTCACCCGATGATGAACTTCATCTTTCCTGCTCGGGCTGAATCCACCAGGATGGGCACTAACTGAGGGTCCCGCGGGCCGAAGATGCCGTGAGGACGAATAGCGACTGTAAAGAAACCTCTCTCTTTACTGCAGGCCTCCAACACCAGCTGAGCAGATGGAGAGAGAGAGATGGAGAGAGAGATCACTGGTCATAATGTTTTACAGACGTGGAGGATTCACTGAACAACATGAGATTCAGACCCACCTTCTCCTGCTGGATCTTGGTCGCTGTGTAATAATCAATTGGCTTTTTGGCATAAGGCAAATCCTCTTTCCCGTTCTTGATGTCAGTTCCTTCAAACACCACACTAGCACTGCTGGTCAATATCAATTTCTGGGAAAACATAATTTAAAAGAATATTACGAATTAAACAGGGTTCCCACTCTTTTTCAGCAACCATTTTCCAGAACATTTTCAATTTTACTACGGCAGGAATAAAAGACAGGGATCATGCCAAATATTGCTTAAAAGCCGTCCAGTTTATTGTCATTACTTAACAATCCAGCATTTTTCAATATGAGCTCTTAATCATACATTATGACTATGGAAGCTTGTTTACACCACAGAATAAGAAAAGGTAATAGT
The DNA here is from genome assembly GCA_033150135.1 of Gobio occitaniae. Lineage (NCBI taxonomy): Eukaryota > Metazoa > Chordata > Actinopteri > Cypriniformes > Gobionidae > Gobio > Gobio occitaniae. The sequence goes on from JARQWZ010003537.1 coordinate 139,382, forward strand.
GACTTTTTATCTCGCTATTCTGACTTTCTCGCAATTGCGAGTTTACATATTTGTGATATAAACGCGAATATTGTTGCAATTCTCTTTTCCTCAGAATTGGACTTTATAACTTGCAATTGGAGTTTAGATTTCACAATTCTGAGAAAAGAAGTCAGAATTGCGTGATATAAACTCGCAACTGCACAAAAAAGTCAATTGTGAAGAAAAGACTTGCGAGTTTATATCACGCAATTCTGACTATATCTTGCAATTCTGACTTTATAACACACAAATGTGACTTTATATCAAAATGATGTGATTAGGGAGCAGCTTACGAGTTAACATTCACTGCATACATTTGAGCAGTTATAGCATTAGCATTAGCTAACGGCTGAAGCGGCAACACAAGACTAAACGTCATTATTCAAAATACTACATCAAACTCAGCATTCCTGAACATGTGCTTTCTGCAACTAGCGCTAATTGTTTGGGCCAGCGATAAACTCTTTATACTCAGCTAAAGAAATAACTTTTTTTTTAAAGAATTTTCCCAGACAACAACAAGATTTTCCAGGACATTTTACGTTTTCTCAAATTTTCCATGTGTTTTCCAGGACTGGAAAAATTGTCATCAATTTTCCAGGTTTTCAAGGTTTTCCAGGACGAGTGGGAACCCTGTTAAATAAAGACTTAATGCTGTCAAATACCACAGAAAATTGTTTTAAATCCCTCTGTAGATTGAGCCAATATACCAAACGAATACATGTACATACTTTAGCATGATGCAGCTCACATTGCAAATCCATTCAAATAATGATTTTGATGTGCAGAGTGAGACTTTTTTTTATGTTTTTAATATCTCTTATGCTCACCAAAGCCGTTTTTATTTGATCAAAAATACAATAAAAATGTAAACTCGGTCTTATATGTGAATATACAGCTTTATTCCTGTGATCAAAGCTGAATATCATCATTACTCCAGTCTTCAGTGTCACATGATCCTTCAGAAAAATGCTCAAACGCAGATGCTCAACAAGCATTTATGATTATTATCAGTGTTGAAAACAGTTGTGCTGCTTCAGATTGCATTTTTGATCAAATAAATGCCTTGATTCTTTAAAAAAAAACATTAAAATAGCCATGTTTCTTGTTTTAAGCATAAATCTCATTTTGCTTCTCCAGTAAATGTATATGAATGTTTAGATACTTGTACTGGCAAACAAGACAAAAATACAGAGGAAGTAAATCATTTTTTTTAACAACACATCATTTTGGGCTTTTCATAAAGTGTTTTTTCAGACTAGTGGAAAACAATATCACTTTTAAGTGCATCTTTAAGTCTTTTAGAGCACTTTATATATTTGCGTCTGTAGATTTCAAATCACAGTTCATATCTTTAAAGGCCGTTTTCTCAAAATTAGTTTTTTCTCCTACATTGAGCCAGAAACCTTTACAGTTTTATTCCCATCTATATTCTGAAGGGTTTGTTCATATACAATTTGTTTCATTTTATAACTAAAAAAAAAGAAATGGTGAAAATGTATTTTTTTCAAGCTGCTGACAGTATTTTCTGATTTATGGAGTGATAAAGAGAGATATCTAAACCCCCTCTGTAAAAACCTTTGACTCTAATGTAAAAAAAAAAGAATTTTGAACCTGGCTTTATCCAATGTTTAGATTTTTGTTCTAGAAATGTATTGAAAGTGTGCATATTTAATTAGATAACGCCTCATTTGCATATTTAAACATAGCATTTCAGGAAAACGTAATTCTTATTGAATCACCGGTTCTGGGACATTTGGAAGCGGTTCTCGATACCCATCCCTAATCACTTATCAGTGCGTTCTGTGTAAACAGAAGTGTCTGGGCCGATGCTATGTTGCGGTCTGGGAAGTTATATGATATGGAAATATAACACATACCTGTACTCCGGCCTCATGGCAGGCCTGAATGACAGTCCGCGTCCCATCAACATTGACCCTCTGAAACAGAGCCCGATCATCGCTGCCTGGAGCCGGGGAAGCGCAGTGAAACACGATAGACACTTCTTTCAAAGCCCCCAGCAAAGCCTAAAGCAGAAACGAGATGAGCGTAAAGAAGACAGCTGTTGTGAACTTCTGTTGTTTCGTGAAGTAGAGACCAGGAGACGTCGGGATCAAAACAGAAGTGATTCTTTTAATGAGAACTCTCTGTGCTGCAGGTTGTCCGAAAACAGTCTGATTTAACAGTACAAAATAATGCAATTTATCTACATTTCAAGGGGAGGGGTTATACAGCAGAGGAGGAGACACTCTGAACAATACAATGCAAATGTTGTATAGGTAAAAAGGACACACCCTACATAACTGTCTCTCGTCCAGATTCAATCGTGCCATTCAAATGCATAGATGCTAATCCAATCACTCAGGCAGTACTGCTCTAAACTTGTCATGGTAAATAGTCAGGAAGTGCATAGAGACAAAGACTTAATGTCTCAGCCACTTACACAGCCTGACGTAATCTCCTTAGAATCTCCTCAAGTTTACTTCAAAATGTAAAATACAAATATAGATAATGTTTTCAGTTATATTCTATTACATTTGAACCTATATATAACAATGTATAAATTTGTAACCGCACACAGCGTACCGGCCTCAACCCTCACCTGTTTGTCACACAAGTCCCCTTGGTGAAACGCCACTCCTGGAAGCTCATAGGCCTGTCGGATGTCAAACACGTTGACTGTGTATCCGCGGTCCACTAAACGCTCCACAAGGTGCCTGCCCAAAAACCCGGACCCCCCGATGACAGCACAGCGCTTGTTGCTCTGCGGAGGAAACATCCACACACTCAGAAAGAGCTCTATAAATCTATATCTATAAAGCACAACGGTGAACAAGTCACACAGTTTAACACACAGGGTTATAAAGACAAACATGGAATGAATGTGTGATGGTCATTGTGCGATGATGGTTTGACAGTAGCCTGATTTCTATTTATTACTATTGTTAAAGGCACAATATGTAAGATTTTTTCGATTGAAATATCCAGAAACTACTAGAATGGTGTTATATATTTTGTTGACCAATCAAGAGTAAAGACACGCCTGTGTTTTGAATAAGAGACAAATTACATATTGTGCCTTTAAAATGACAGCAGTTCCATTAATTGGTGTAACGCGACTAAAACTTATTTTTTCCCTCTCACGATAAGTCATTCCATAAATCACGGTGATGGATGTTAGTAGGTTTGCGTATATCCGCATCCGATCGACCGATATGGATTTTTTAGTGCCGATACCGATTTTTTTTCATCAGCCTTAGCCGATGGCCGATACGGGCTGCCGATTTTCTTGAGCCGATATTTGGAGCCGATACTGCTTTTGCTCCCTCAATTTACAAAATAAAAATGACACAATGATCATGATGACAATTTAAAATTTACAATTTAAAAAAGGAACATTTATTGAACTAAAAAAAAACTATATTTAACAAATAGTAAAAACAGGTGAGGTAGAACAAGAAAAAAAAAAAGTTCAGTGGTGAAAATAAATTCTGAAAATAAATATTTAAGCATAAATAAAATAATTACACTATTGCACACAGTATCAACAAGCAAGCAGCATAATAAAGTGCACACTGACTGTACTATACTTAATTTTACAACTATTTACAACCTAGTCATTTAATGGGTACACTCTAAAAAATGCTGGGTTAAAAATAACCCAAGTTGGGTTGAATATGGACTAACCCAGCAATTGGGTTGTTTTGACCCAGCGGTTGGGTTAAACGTTTGCTTAAAACAACCCAATTGATGGGTTAGTCCATTTTCAACCCAACTTGGGTTATTTTTAACCCAGCATTTTTTTAGAGTGTAGGTGCACTTCACTGAATCTCTTGTAGAGCAACACCAGCGGTAATTCAGGGAAAAAAATCTCTGAATGCTCCACGTGAAACTTCAGTCTTTCCACCTTTTACCATCGTGTCAATTCTCAATTGATTTTGATTAATATGCGCGAGGGAGGGAGAGCAAGACAGTTTGAAGACGGTGAGAGCTGCCCTGTGGATGCCTGTCTGTAAATAATGCAGGGGAAAAAATATCGGCGAATGCAGCAGCCTTATATCGGCCGATGCCGATACACGTAACAATCGCAAATATCGGGCCGATATATCAGTCTAACACTAATCCGCACTAGCCGAAGGAGACGTAGCCGTGTTATCCAAGCATTATTGGCAAAACACCTTATGCTTGGGAGCCACATATGAGGCGTTTCTCCCTCATATCTGCTTCAAGGGCTTGATAAATTGTGACATTTCTTTGTTGTTTAAAATCCAGTATCCCCGTTATTATTTTCTAAGGACATTTGTTATAACTGAAATCATTTGGCGGAGTGATATGGACTCTAAATCGCTCAAAACCAGCTGGAACTACTTTCGCCGTGCGTTTCCCTGAAAATAATCCCACAGCTTAGAACCAGTTCCTCAACCAATCAGATTCAAGCATTCAACAGCTCTGTAGTATAAGAGCTAAATGAACTTGACAAAGAATGATGATGTACACGAGATTATGTACACCAGGTGACCTGTAAATGCGAAAAACTGTTTCAAATTACAGTCTTGCTAAATATTCCTATTTTTTAATTGCCTGAAAACCCCCCTCATATGAGTGTAAAAACTCCCTTATATTGCAAAAGAAATCTTTACGAAATTGACGAGTTTCTATTGGCCGTATTTTTAATTTGCGCAATTTGAAGGGCAATGGAAACGCAGCGAGTGTGATCAACAGTGAATGGCCAGGATGCACAGCATATATGGGAACAGAAATTAGAGATGAATTGATGCGTTATAATTTTCACATTTCCGGGTTTATCATAAGCGGAAGTCGTCATAGTTGGGTAAACTTCTATAGAGGCGAATGAGAGACTACATTAAAGGTGCAGTGTGTAATATTTAGGAGGATATTTTGAATGATATGCAATATAATATACATAACTCTGTTTTGAGTGGTGTATAAAAACCTAACCTAATGAACTGTAATGTGTTTATTACCTTAGAATGAGCCGTTTCTATCTACACACACCACGGGTCCCCTTACAGTGAAGCCGCCATTTTGCGCTGTCATATTTCTACGGTAGTATAATAGGCGTTTACTTGACGCGCTCGCCGTTGTGCTATTCTTTGAAACGACAGAGGGCGACTCGGAGTAATTCGTTCTATAAACCATCAGGAAAAGGCGGTGAGAAGAAGTAGAAGAATGTAAACAGGTGACGATATTTATTTTAGTACACTTCACCGAAAACCACACTACAAAAGAATCGTGTAAAACCCAGTAAACTTTGATATTAATACTTGTGACATGAGAACAATGCACACATGTATGATCTCTTAAATATTTCCTAATTTCACAAAAACTTTTAGTTTCGTGAACATTTTTATTAAACATGGATCTTTATTTTCAATAAAATGGCTTATGCTATTATAGACTCATTTTGTAAATATAAGCAACTAATTTGTACATGCAAACCAATTTTTTGGAAAAAAAGAAAGATTGATAGTGACAGTCAGAGAAAAATGTCAACTTTACCGTCACAAACATTTTATTTTTGTAATTTGAGGCAAAGGTAATATAATACTAAGTATAAATGTACATACATTTAAAAAAAATGAAAATATAAAAGAACTGCAGGATTTACGACGCTGATGGCCGTTAAAACGCGTCATCATCAGTCTGTGGAAAAGGTCGGTTGGCCGTTGTACAGTAAAAGCGCTCACGCGCGCCATTTAAATATACAGAAATCTGAGCAGGTAATAATGAAAATGTGTTTCAGGTGTTAAATCTACAATACTCACCGGTCTGATGCGAGTTGCCATGAGTGTTTCTCTCAGCTCCCGACAGCAGTCTATAGATCAACAACAAATATATTCATCCGTTTAATTACTACTCTTTAAAAATGACGTCACACGCCGGCCGACCTTAAAGCATTTACCTGCTATTTCAGGTTTTAGTCGTAAAAACTAAAACCAAACTTACTTTTACGAGCTAGTTAAGCTCGCAGCCCAGTGTACGAGATACAGTTTGCTCTAACGTTAGTTGTTTAAACTTTCACTCACCTGAACAACTCAAACTAGAGTCACAGCTGTGATGAGTATGAAGGAAACACGAGCAGCCGTATGGCCAGAGAGCGGAGCAACATCTGATTGGTCGAGCCAACTATCAGGAATCAACCTGACATGTGAGTCTAGCCAATGAGAGAAGGGCTACGTCAAAGAGCGCCACTGCGCGGCCCAATCAGTAGAAAGAACATCTTTACCTCCCCATGACATCACCAATCAAACTCCTACATGTGCTTTTTTATTATTTATAAATATAAAATTATAAATTTATATTATTTTATAAAACATGTAGCGCGTTTGTGTGTTTGTTTATAAAATATAAATAACATGTAAAGGTACATCCACACAGACAAAATGCATTGCCTGATTTCTCTATCTATGCAAATATAATAAACGGTAAGATCAGAATCGATAATTATCCGCCAATCTGAGCCAATCAGAATCAAATCAGGGCGGCAAAATATCTTCGTGTGTGGTAATTTATTGTGGTAATTATTATTATTAAAGTGCAACTATTCTCATTTTGTTGTAAGATGTGTGTGGATGTGTCAATTATGTATAAATTATGTATTATTTTGTGTTGAGTTTATCTGTATTCCATTGGCAATGTTCTTAAGTTATTGTCATTCGAGCATTAATTAAAAAATATATATAATAAAAAGTAGCTATTGTGATCAGGTTTATGAATTTGATAAATTTGTTCACTTTATAAAGCCCCAAGGTATGGGATATAAGTAGAATGTGAACTATAGTATTATATTCTCACAGTTCGCTTAAAGAAGCGTTATAATCGAGGTAAGATGCTTTTGTACGAAATTACGAATAGACTGTTGCTTCCTAATTATTATTCATGAGCCAACGTCTTCCTTTCAGCCAATCAGTTGGGCCTACAGACCGAACGTCACGAAGCGTAATTAATATTCATGAGCCAATCCTTCACCGTAGTGTTGTTTCTCCTGGTGTTCTCTCGGTGAAGATGGTGAGTCACGACGAATGTAACTGTGTCGCAATCTGTGTGTTTATATCTGCGATTAAATCAAGCAGTGTCGCTCCTTCTAGCGGTCGCCTCTTTGCCATTAGTATGTCAATATTTCCTTCGGGTTATGAACATGTGTAATCGCAGGTGTTGTCTGTTATTGCTACTGGTCTTTCTTTTTCATCGGGAGAAATACAGAGAAACTGTCATCAGGGCATTCAGGAGAGAATTTACAGCCGCGGACAACATGCTAATCTAATTCAAAAGCAGAGGATCTGATATTCCTCTTATTCTCTATTTCTTTCATCCAACAATCTTATTCTAGCCTGGGTCATCTCTCATGTTTACAGTATCTTCTGTTATTGACTGCTCCTGATTTAATAGAGGTTCTATTCTATTCTATTCTATTCTATTCTATTCTATTCTATTCTATTCTAATTTCTTCTGTTCTGTTCAATTCTATTTTGTTCTATTCTGTTCTAATCTAATATATTCTGTTCTATTCTATTCTGTTCTATTCTAATCTATTCTGTTCTATTCTAATCTATTCTGTTCTATTCTAATCTATTCTGTTCTATTCTAATCTATTCTGTTCTATTCTAATCTATTCTGTTATATTCTATTCTAATCTATCATGTTCAATTCTATTCTGTTCTATTCTAATCTATTCTGTTCTAATCTAATCTATTCTCTTCTATTCTAATCTATTCTGTTATTTTCTATTATGTTCTAATCTATTCTGTTCTATTCTAATCTATTCTGTTCTATTCTATTCTAATCTATTCTGTTCTATTCTAATCTATTCTGTTCTATTCTAATCTATTCTGTTCTAATCTATTCTCTTCTATTCTAATCTATTCTGTTATTTTCTATTATGTTCTAATCTATTCTGTTCTATTCTAATCTATTCTAATCTATTCTGTTCTATTCTATTCTAATCTATTCTGTTCTATTCTAATCTATTCTGTTATATTCTATTCTGTTCTATTCTAATCTATTCTGTTATATTCTATTCTAATCTATCATGTTCAATTCTATTCTAATCTATTCTGTTCTAATCTAATCTATTCTCTTCTATTCTAATCTATTCTGTTATTTTCTATTATGTTCTAATCTATTCTGTTCTATTCTAATCTATTATATTATATACTGTCCTATTCTATTTTGTTCTGTTCTATTGTATTCTAATCTGTTCTATTCTAATCTATTCTGTTCTATTCTAATCTATTCTGTTCTATTCTAATCTATTCTGTTCTATTCTAATCTATTCTGTTCTATTCTAATCTATTATATTATATTCTAATCTATTATATTATATTCTGTCCTATTCTATTTTAATCTGTTCTATTCTAATCTGTTCTATTCTATTGTGTTGTGTTGTGTTCTAATCTGTTGTGTTGTGTTGTGTTGTAACACAGGCCACTAGTCCTAAAAGAGCGCCTCTGGGTGCTGTAGCTCCTCGTAAGAAGCCGTCTCTGAAGCCTGAGCTGACGGAGGAGCAGCGGCAGGAGATCCGCGAGGCCTTCGAGCTGTTCGACACCGATGGCTCTGGCTATATCGAGGTCAAGGAGCTAAAGGTCAGATCTGATCAACACAGCAGAAATATTATGATTGTCTTTTAAATTCGGCTTAAAATGGAAGTGGCGCTAGTCTTTTCTTCATTATTGTGCTGTATATCGAGAGAAACGCTTCTCAAATAAGAACAGATGTAGGCGGGGCTTGAGTGTGTGTGGGGATATGATTGGATGGCTGTGGTTTGCTATTGGTGGATCTCATGTGAGTCAGTAGTGAAGTAAAGAAACGAATGCCCAGACTGTGTCTCTGTGTGAGTGATGAAGGGTTCTGCTCCAGGTGGCCATGCGGGCGCTGGGGTTTGAGCCTAAAAAGGAGGAAATCAAGAAAATGATTGCAGAGGTTGATAAGGACGCGACCGGAAAGATCTCCTTCAGTGATTTCATGGCAGTGATGAACCAGAAAATGGTAAGTTTTTTTTTTTCTAAGTAAAAATATTCTAGAAAAGAAAACTCTTACTACAGTTTGGAAACCTCTAGGCTGAAAAGGACTCAAAGGAAGAAATCCTCAAGGCTTTCCGGCTGTTTGACGACGATGAGACTGGGAAAATATCCTTCCGGAATCTGAAGAGAGTGGCCAAAGAACTGGGGGAAAACCTGACGGACGAGGAGCTGCAGGTACAGCAGCAGAACCGCTCTCTCCCGCTCCAGATCCCAGTGGGAAAACACTCATCTCTGTCCCTGTCTTTAGGAGATGATTGAAGAGGCCGACCGGGACGGGGACGGAGAGGTTAACCAGCAGGAGTTTCTCCGCATCATGAAGAAAACCAGTTTGTACTGAATGTCTCCAGAAGCTCAGGAGTCTGGCAGAAATCATTTCTATGTAAACATATATTTACGTTTTTTATATTTTTTATGCACCATACCATTCCAGAACCTCAATGCCTGTCCACCCCAGAGGTCAAATATCAGACCAGTGTGGGTCTGCCAAACGTCAGCTGTTTACACTCTATAGTCTCACTCTATATAGTCTCACTCTATAGTCTCACTCTATATAGTCTCACTCTATAGTCTCAGTCTATAGTCTCACTCTAGTCTCACTCTATAGTCTCACTCTATAGTCTCAGTCTATAGTCTCAGTCTATAGTCTCACTCCATAGTCTCAGTCTATATAGTCTCAGTCTATAGTCTCACTCTATAGTCTAACTCTATAGTCTCAGTCTATAGTTTCAGTCTATAGTCTCACTCTATAATCTCAGTCTATAGTCTTACTCTATAGTCTCACTCTATAGTCTGTCTCTAGTCTCACTCTATAGTCTAACGCTATTGTCTAACTATAGTCTCACTCTATAGTCTGTCTCTAGTCTCAGTCTATAGTCTCAGTCTATAGTCTCAGTCTAGTCTCACTCTATAGTCTCAGTCTATAGTCTCACTCTATATAGTCTCACTCTATAGTCTTAGTCTATAGTCTCACTCTATATAGTCTCACTCTATAGTCTCACTCTATAGTCTCACTCTAGTCTCACTCTAGTCTCACTCTATAGTCTCAATCTCTAGTCTCAGTCTATAGTCTCACTCTATAGTCTCACTCTATAGTCTCAGTCTATAGTCTCAGTCTATAGTCTCACTCTATAGTCTCACTCTATAGTCTGTTTCTAGTCTCAGTCTATAGTCTCACTCTATAGTCTGTCTCTAATCTCAGTCTATAGTCTCACTCTATAGTCTGTCTCTAGTCTCACTCTATAGTCTCAGTCTATAATCACACTCTATAGTCTCACTCTAGTCTCACTCTATAGTCTCACTCTATAGTCTCACTCTATAGTCTCACTCTATAGTCTCAGTCTATAGTCTGTTTCTAGTCTCAGTCTATAGTCTCACTCTATAGTCTGTCTCTAGTCTCAGTCTATAGTCTCACTCTATAGTCTGTCTCTAGTCTCACTCTATAGTCTCAGTCTATAATCACACTCTATAGTCTCACTCTTGTCTCACTCTATAGTCTCAGTCTATAGTCTCACTCTATAGTCTCAGTCTGTAGTCTCAGTCTATAGTCTCACTCTGTAGTCTCACTCTATAGTCTCAGTCTATAGTCTCAGTCTATAGTCTCAGTCTATAGTCACACTCTATAGTCTCACTCTAGTCTCACTCTATAGTCTCACTCTATAGTCTCAGTCTATAGTCTCACTCTATAGTCTGTCTCTAGTCTCAGTCTATAGTCTCACTCTATAGTCTCAGTCTATAGTCTCACTCTATAGTCTCAGTCTAGTCACACTCTATCGTCTCACTCTATCGTCTCACTCTATAGTCTCACTCTATAGTCTCACTCTATAGTCTCAGTCTATAGTCTCAGTCTGTAGTCTCACTCTATAGTCTCACTCTATAGTCTCACTCTATAGTCTGAGTCTATAGTCTCAGTCTATATTCTCAGTCTATAGTCTCATTCTATAGTCTCAGTCTATATAGTCTCAGTCTATAGTCTCACTCTATAGTCTAACTCTATAGTCTCAGTCTATAGTTTCAGTCTATAGTCTCACTCTATAATCTCAGTCTATAGTCTTACTCTATAGTCTCCGTCTATAGTCTCACTCTATAGTCTGTCTCTAGTCTCACTCTATAGTCTAACGCTATTGTCTAACTATAGTCTCACTCTATAGTCTGTCTCTAGTCTCAGTCTATAGTCTCAGTCTATAGTCTCAGTCTAGTCTCAGTATATAGTCTCACTCTATAGTCTAACTCTATAGTCTCACTCTATAATCTCAGTGTATAGTCTCACTCTCTAGTCTCACTCTATAGTCTCAGTCTATAGTATTATTCTAAAGTTTCAGTCTATAGTCTCACTCTATAGTCTCAGTCTATAATCTCACTCTATAGTCTAACTCTATAGTCTGTCTCTAGTCTCAGTCTATAGTCTCACTCTATAGTCTCAGTCTATAGTCTGTCTATAGTCTCACTCTATAGTCTAACTCTATAGTCTCAGACTAGTCTCACTCTATAGTCTCACTCTATAGTCTTATTCTAAAGATTCACTCTATAGTCTCAGTCTATAGTCTCAGTCTATATTCTCAGTCTATAGTCTCACTCTATAGTCTCAGTCTATAGTCTCAGTCTATATTCTCAGTCTATAGTCTCACTCTATAGTCTCAGTCTATAGTCTCAGTCTATATTCTCAGTCTATATAGTCTCAGTCTATAGTCTCACTCTATAGTCTAACTCTATAGTCTCAGTCTATAGTTTCAGTCTATAGTCTCACTCTATAATCTCAGTCTATAGTCTTACTCTATAGTCTAACTCTATAGTCTCCGTCTATAGTCTCACTCTATAGTCTCACTCTATAGTCTCAGTCTCTAGTCTCAGTCTCTAGTCTCACTCTATAGTCTAACGCTATAGTCTAACTCTATAGTCTCACTCTATAGTCTCACTCTATAGTCTTGTCTCTAATCTAAGTCTATGGTCTCAGTCTATAGTCTCACTCTATAGTCTCACTCTATAATCTCACTCTATAGTCTAACGCTATAGTCTAACTCTATAGTCTCACTCTATAGTCTCATTCTATAGTCTAACTCTATAGTCTCAGTCTATAATCTCAGTCTATAGTCTAACTCTATAGTCTCAGTCTATAGTCTCAGTCTATAGCTTTCCTATAGCTCAAACAGTAGAGCATGGCGCTAGCAACGCCAAGGTCATGGGTTCGATTCCCAGGGAAAGCAAGAATTGACAAAAATGTAAAATGTATACCTTGAATGCAATGTAAGTCGCTTTGGATAAAAGCGTCTGCTAAATGCATAAATGTAAATGTAATGTAAATGTAGTCTAACTCTATAGTCTCAGTCTATAGTCTCAGTCTCTAGTCTCACTCTATAGTCTCAGTCTATAGTATTATTCTAAAGTTTCAGTCTATAGTCTCACTCTATAGTCTCAGTCTATAATCTCACTCTATAGTCTAACTCTATAGTCTGTCTCTAGTCTCAGTCTATAGTCTCACTCTATAGTCTCACTCTATAGTCTCAGTCTATAGTCTAACTATAGTCTCAGTCTAGTCTCACTCTATAGTCTCACTCTATAGTCTTATTCTAAAGATTCAGTCTATAGTCTCACTCTATAGTCTTATTATAAAGATTCAGTCTATATAGTCTCAGTCTATAGTCTCAGATCATATCAGTGAAGATATAAACATAACAGAGGTCGTAGAGATTGAGTGCATTCAGCATTCAACATTTTGCATTCAAAATAAAGCTTATAAATAAAATTGAATTTTTTTTAAATGAAAATCACAAAAAAAAAGAAAAGTAAGATGGAAGGTTTACTTGAAATAGGAATTTGGAGGGGAAATATGCTTAATTTTCCTGAAATGGCTGCGTTTACATGCACACATCGTCTGTGAAATGGATCAGGATAACGTTGTATGGCAAGCCATTTAACATTTAACATGCTACTAGTACGTATTAAGTTGCAACTAGTACTTACTCATTAGCTTCTAGTACCTACTAAACAGGTACTAGTACTTACTCATTAGCTACTAGTACCTACTAAACAGATACTAGTACTTACTCATTAGCTTCTAGTACCTACTAAACAGATACTAGTACTTACTCATTAGCTACTAGTACCTACTAAACAGATACTAGTACTTACTCATTAGCTACTAGTACCAACTAAACAGATACTAGTACTTACTCATTAGCTTCTAGTACCAACTAAACAGATACTAGTACTTACTCATTAGCTACTAGTACCAACTAAACAGATACTAGTACTTACTCATTAGCTTCTAGTACCTACTAAACAGATACTAGTACTTACTCATTAGCTACTAGTACCAACTAAACAGATACTAGTACTTACTCATTAGCTATTAGTACCTACTAAACAGATACTAGTATTTACTCATTAGCTTCTAGTACCTATTAAACAGATACTAGTACTTACTCATTAGCTACTAGTACCCACTAAACAGATACTAGTACTTACTCATTAGCTACTAGTACCAACTAAACAGATACTTGTACTTACTCATTAGCTACTAGTACCAACTAAACAGATACTAGTACTTACTCATTAGCTTCTAGTACCTACTAAACAGATACTAGTACTTACTCATTAGCTTCTAGTACCAACTAAACAGATACTAGTACTTACTCATTAGCTTCTAGTACCTACTAAACATATACTAGTACTTACTCATTAGCTTCTAGTACCAACTAAACAGATACTAGTACTTACTCATTAGCTATTAGTACCTACTAAACAGATACTAGTACTTACTCATTAGCTACTAGTACCAACTAAACAGTTTCTAGTACTTACTCATTAGCTATTAGTACCTACTAAACAGATACTAGTACTTACTCATTAGCTTCTAGAACCTACTAAACAGATACTAGTACTTACTCATTAGCTTCTAGTACCTACTAAACAGATACTAGTACTTACTCATTAGCTATTAGTACCTACTAAACAGATACTAGTACTTACTCATTAGCTTCTAGTACCAACTAAACAGATACTAGTACTTACTCATTAGCTACTAGTACCAACTAAACAGATACTAGTACTTACTCATTAGCTACTAGTACCTACTAAACAGATACTAGTACTTACTCATTAGCTACTAGTACCAACTAAACAGATACTAGTACTTACTCATTAGCTTCTAGTACCAACTAAACAGATACTAGTACTTACTCATTAGCTATTAGTACCTACTAAACAGATACTAGTACTTACTCATTAGCTACTAGTACCAACTAAACAGTTTCTAGTACTTACTCATTAGCTACTAGTACCAACTAAACAGATACTAGTACTTACTCATTAGCTTCTAGTACCTACTAAACAGATACTAGTACTTACTCATTAGCTACTAGTACCAACTAAACAGATACTAGTACTTACTCATTAGCTACTAGTACCAACTAAACAGATACTAGTACTTACTCATTAGCTACTAGTACCAACTAAACAGATACTAGTACTTACTCATTAGCTACTAGTACCTACTAAACAGATACTAGTACTTACTCATTAGCTACTAGTACCAACTAAACAGATACTAGTACTTACTCATTAGCTACTAGTACCTACTAAACAGATACTAGTACTTACTCATTAGCTACTAGTACCAACTAAACAGATACTAGTACTTACTCATTAGCTTCTAGTACCAACTAAACAGATACTAGTACTTACTCATTAGCTACTAGTACCAACTAAACAGATACTAGTACTTACTCATTAGCTTCTAGTACCTACTAAACAGATACTAGTACTTACTCATTAGCTACTAGTACCAACTAAACAGATACTAGTACTTACTCATTAGCTATTAGTACCTACTAAACAGATACTAGTATTTACTCATTAGCTTCTAGTACCTATTAAACAGATACTAGTACTTACTCATTAGCTACTAGTACCCACTAAACAGATACTAGTACTTACTCATTAGCTACTAGTACCAACTAAACAGATACTTGTACTTACTCATTAGCTACTAGTACCAACTAAACAGATACTAGTACTTACTCATTAGCTTCTAGTACCTACTAAACAGATACTAGTACTTACTCATTAGCTTCTAGTACCAACTAAACAGATACTAGTACTTACTCATTAGCTACTAGTACCAACTAAACAGATACTTGTACTTACTCATTAGCTACTAGTACCAACTAAACAGATACTAGTACTTACTCATTAGCTTCTAGTACCTACTAAACAGATACTAGTACTTACTCATTAGCTTCTAGTACCAACTAAACAGATACTAGTACTTACTCATTAGCTTCTAGTACCTACTAAACATATACTAGTACTTACTCATTAGCTTCTAGTACCAACTAAACAGATACTAGTACTTACTCATTAGCTATTAGTACCTACTAAACAGATACTAGTACTTACTCATTAGCTACTAGTACCAACTAAACAGTTTCTAGTACTTACTCATTAGCTATTAGTACCTACTAAACAGATACTAGTACTTACTCATTAGCTTCTAGAACCTACTAAACAGATACTAGTACTTACTCATTAGCTTCTAGTACCTACTAAACAGATACTAGTACTTACTCATTAGCTATTAGTACCTACTAAACAGATACTAGTACTTACTCATTAGCTTCTAGTACCAACTAAACAGATACTAGTACTTACTCATTAGCTACTAGTACCAACTAAACAGATA
>JARQWZ010003538.1:0-154946 GCA_033150135.1 Gobio occitaniae
AACAGAAAAGGAAAAATTAAGCCATAATATATGTTTTATGTTTCGTTAACTAAACAAATAAAGAAAGAAGGAGCCGTTTCTCTGCGTGGATGTTCTTCCTCCATCTTTGGCCTAAAGAGGATTATGGGAAAACCAGATCTCATTAATATTCATGAACTCATTATCATTGCCATTCTTACTTGTAAAAATGGCATTTCTAGATATCTGTAATATTATTTTTACTAGTAAAAATATTATTTAAGATATCAGTAATTCTATTTCCACTAGTTGCAAGGGCAATGTAAGATATCAACTGCCCTTTGTTGATATCAATAATTACATTGTTACTAGTAAAAATGCGGATTTCTGATATCAAGAATTCAATTGTCACTAGTTGAAATGTCTATTCTTGATATCAACAATTGAATTGTTACTAGTAAAAATGCGGATTTCTGATATCAAGAATTCAATTGTCACTAGTTGAAATGTCTATTCTTGATATCAACAATTGAATTGTTACTAGTAAAAATGTTCATTTTTGATATCTGAAAATGTATTTGTGATATCAATATAATTTCAGATATCTAAAATGGCTTTCTTACTAGTAACAATCACATTCATGATATCAGAAATTAACATTGTTACTAGTGACAATCGAATTATTGATATCAAAAATGAACATTGTTACATAGTAGCAATTCAATTGTTGATATCAAGAATAGATATTTGTACTAGTAAGAATGTAATTATTGATATCAGAAATGTGCATTTTTACTAGTAAGAATTGTATTTCTGATATCTGAAATTGTAATTTCTACTAGTGAGAAATCAATTCTTGATATCAAAAAATTGAATTTGAATGGCCCCCTATGGTGACATTTCACTAGTGAAAATACAATTACTGATATCAACAATTAGAATTTTTACTAGTGGAAATTAAATTATTGATATCAAAAATTAGCATTTTAACTAGTGAAAATGTATTTGTTGATATCAAGAATTAATGTTGTTACTAGTGGAAATGTCATTTCTGATATCAGAAATTGTCATTGTTACTAGTGGAAATCTAATTCCTGAGATCAAGAATTAACTTGTTAACTAGTGAAAATTGAATTGTTGATATCACAAATACATATCCTGCGATTGATTAAAAGTTAAAACGGCTTGCCTATTGCCATTCCCTGAGTATAAATTGTTGATATCAAGAATAATATTTTTTACTAGTTGAAATTTAATTCTTGATATCAACAATTCGATTTCTGCGAGTGATGATGTCATTGTTGATATCAATAATTAACATTTTTACTAGTGAAAATGTAATTCCTGATATCAAAAATTGCCATTGTTACTAGTCGAAATCTAATTTCTGATATCAAGAATTAACTTTGTTGATATCACAAATACATATCCTGCGATTGATTAAAAGTTAAAACGGCTTGCCATATGCCGGAGTTTTTGACACCAGCTTCCAAAGGCTTTCCGTCGCTACCCACATCCTCAATCCAAGCCCAGCGCCATTTATTCTTTATGCTTTTATCAATGTCTTTAATGTCTTCCCCTGGCTTCATAAACATCGCCATGACTTACGTTTTGAGTTGAGAAATATGAGACACAATTGTAAACACCTTAGCGCATGGAGCATTGCCTTAACCTGTATCAATCTATTTGACAAAGACAAGAGGCCCGCCCCTTAACTAGCCTACTTCTGATTGGCTCATGAGTCGTTGAGCGTTAAAGCTGCTCTCTGACCTGCGCATCTCAGATCTAAATGACAGATCAATACGACGACATATAGTGCCATGTTAAAAAAAAAAATTATTTAATAAAAAAAAATCTAAGTTTCCGAGATTAAAGTCGAAACTCCGAGATTAAAGTCGGAATATTCAGAGAATAAAGTCGAAATATCTAACCTCTGCAAAAAAATAATAATAATATTAATAATAAAAATAAAGTCGGAGAATAAAGTCGAAATGTTCCGAGAATAAAATACTTTATTCCGTGCGGAAACAAGGCTATGGTTGTGACGATGACGCGCTTGATTTATTAGCCTATGTAGCCTACTGCTGTTCTGTTTGCATAGACAGAACATAGCAAAACGTTTAGATATCCTTTCAGCTATTAAAACAGTTCCGTTTTGTATGTATGACACATTGATTCTTTTCTGTTTTATTAAGTTCAGTTCCGCAGTAAAGAGACTTCTGCAGATTTCGTTTGTCTGTAAATACACGGTGCGCTGTCATTCATGATGAAAATAAAACTAAATGTCATTCTCCATGATTTCAATGAATAATCCACCTGGTCAACATAATGTTTTATTCATTGATACTTTTAATTGAATAATGCCTATCACTTGAAACAGTTTTGCTGATTTGTATTTATTAAAACGATGTAGGCTATTTTAAATTTATATTAGTCTACATCAACTTGTATTCCTTGTACATAACACTAGCCGCGTTTCCATTACAGATTTGCGCAAAACTTTTGCGATATTTTCTAAAAGTCGACAAAAAATATTGCGAAATGACAGCATTTCCATTAACTGATGTTCCCCTTCGTTCAGTCACTACGACGTAACGTTAGTGACTAACGAATGGGGGTTTCGCTTAGAAGCCTATCAACTTCGAGTTTTGAGAAAACGCCCAATGGCGTGCCAATGCCATGGGGCATGCGGAATTTGCATACGTAGCTCCGCCTCACTGCGTGAGTATATAAGGAAGTACGAGGCAATATCGCATTATGTTTCTGCTTTCGGAGCCAAGAGTACCTACCTCTTCACTTCTACAGCCTTCTGAGACTCTGTCAGCTTCTTCGAGACGAGCAGCTTTCCAGTCGGTGTTGGTGTGACGGCGCGTTCCAGTGATCGCATACTTCCTGCCTGCTGATCTGTGCAGTGGTCTGCATCCAGCTGGTGTGTGTTTCCCTGGGCGCTTCGGCATCGGCTGCAAAGTTTCCTCTCATAAAAGAGCTTGCACGTGACGCGTCCTTTTCAGGATGTTTCGTCCGTGCACTTCTGGGTGCGGTAGATCGCTTTTTTCTTTCGACGGGCACGAGCGCTGTGTGACGTGTTTGGGCTTTCAGCACGCTCAGGCAGCGCTCGTGGATGACTCATGTTCTCTCTGCGGGAACCTGGCCATCTCAGTGCTTCGATCGAGACTCCGTGAATTCCGTGCTGATGCCGGAATGAGAGTCCCCTCCGCCACCCCCCAATCTGCGGTCTCCTCTGGAGGCGGCACTTTGGCTGGTGACCAGGGTGATCTGAGGGTGACGGTGTGGAATAAAGCTCCGACGCTAGTTCCTCGGCCCACACCCCCCTCTCAGGCACTTGACCCGGCCCGCGCTCAAGCGTCTACATCGGGGCCGGCTCCTGCTGTCCCGACTGTGGCGTTTTGGCGCGGCGGAGGAGGAAGTGATGTCTATCGCCGCATCACAAGGTGGGCTGGAGTCATCTGAGGATGAGGATGAGGCTGTGCTGCCACCTTCGGGTGCGCCAGCAATTGCCCGAGTCGGACCCAGAGTTGACAGCCATGCTCTCTCGGGCCGCCGCAGCGCTTGGACTGGAGTGGAACCCTCCGCCTCAGCCCGAGCGTTCGCGGTTGGATGATTGGTTTTTGGGGGCGGCGCGTCCGGACACCCGTCCGGCCGCTCCTCCAATACCTTTCTTCCCCGAGGTGCATGAAGAGGTCGCGCGTTCCTGGAAGGCCCCGTTGTCTTCCCGTGAACGTTTGGCGGCCTCTTCCGCCTTCACCTCTCTCGATGGAGCCGCGGCTCATGGGTACACTGGGGTCCCCCCAGTCGAACGTTCTGTTGCGATGCAACTGTGTCCTCAGAGCGCTTCGTCCTGGCGTGGTGACCCTAAGCACCCCTCCAAAGCCTGTAGGTTTTCGTCATCCCTGGTGGCGAAGTCCTATAGAGCTGCGGGGCAGGCCGCCGCTTCTTTGCATACCATGGCAACTCTTCAGGCCTACCAGGCCAAGTTGCTGTGTGATATGCACGAGAGGGGGGCTGATCCAGGACTCAGCAATGAGTTGCGTGCCGCCACCGACCTCGCTCTCCGGGCGACGAAGGTGACCGCACGCTCCCTGGGTCAGGTGATGTCCACAAATGTGGTCCAGGAGCGACACCTATGGCTCAACCTGTCCGATATGCGCGACGCTGAGCGAACACATTTCCTCAACGCCCCCATATCACAGGATGGGCTATTCGGCGGAGCGGTCGAGAGCTTCGCCCAACAGTTCTCGGCCGCTCAGAAGCAGACTGAGGCAATAAAATACATCCTGCCCCGGCGGTCAGCTGCTGCCTCCACCCCACCGCCCGCGCAGGTGCCTCAGCCTGCTCGTCGCCGAGGACGCCCTCCCGCGGCTTCCTCCGCCTCTGCGCCACCCAAGCAGCAGCCTCCACCCGGGCCGCGCAGAGGCAGCCGCAGGAAGGCGTCCACGTCCGCTCCAGCCCCGCAGCCCGCGAAGAAACGCCAGGCTAAGCGGCGCTCCTGATGCGGACGGCTCAGGGATGGGCAGTTCTTTCCAGGAGACGGCGGCAGGGCCGCTCCTTCCCCCGGTGGAGGGCCGGGGGAGAATCTTTTGTTCAGCTGCTGGCCCCCGGGTCAGCAGCACCCTAATGTGGTTAAAGAAAGAACTGACAACCCCATCCCTGAGCCCCCAGAGATCGGTGACGGCAGTGCGCGCCACCCTCGGGTCTCGCCACTCTCGTCCCTCTCTGTCGCCAGCCCCCTGGCAGAGCAGACCCCAGTGGAACGCGAGTCCTTCCCTGGTCCCCTCTGTCAGGGCGCAGCCGTTAACCGTGCTCCGACCCGGGAACGCCCAACAGCCTCCCCTGTCCGCGCCGGTAACGCTGCCTCGCTGCCCCACCCAGGGTACGTCTGTCGTCCGTATGACCCCGTTGGTGCAGTCTCTGGAAGCATGGCTTCAGCTTCCGGGGCTGTCCCGCTGGGTTGCCCGGACCATCAGGCTCGGCTACGCGATTCAGTTCGCGGCAGGCTCCTCCCCGTTACAGGGGAGTCCGCTATACCATGACCGGGGCCCATGCTCCCGTCATGCGTGCGGAGATTGCCACTCTACTGGCGAAGGGTGCGATCGAGCCTGTCCCTCCAGCCGAAATGAGGTCGGGGTTCTACAGCCCCTACTTCATTGTACCCAAGAAAACCGGTGGGTTACGGCCAATCCTGGACCTTCGCATCTTGAGCCGATCCCTTCACCGGCTTCCGTTCAAGATGTTGACTGCGAAACGCCTTTTCGAATGCGTTCGTCCGGACGATTGGTTTGCAGCGATCGACCTGAAGGACGCCTACTTCCATGTCTCCATCCTTCCTCGACACAGGCCGTTCCTACGGTTTGCTTTCGAGGGGCGAGCATACCAGTACGCAGTTCTCCCATTCGGGTTATCTCTGTCCCCTCGCGTCTTCACGAAGATTGCCGAGGCAGCCCTTGCGCCCCTTTGGCAGCACGGGGTCCGCATTCCTGAACTACCTCGACGACTGGCTCATACTAGGCCACTCTCGAGAGCAGGTGTGCGGACACAGAGATCTGGTTCTCCACCACTTAACCCGTCTGGGCCTTCGGGTCAACTGGGAGAAGAGCAAACTTTGCCCCGTGCAGAGGATCTCTTTTCTCGGTATGGAGATCGACTCGGTCGCCATGTACGCGCAGCTTTCGAGCGAGCGCGCGCAGTCTCTGCTGACTTGCCTCCGACAAATCGAGAGCAAGAATGCGGTTCCACTGAAACTATTTCAGAGGCTCCTGGGGCATATGGCATCTGCAGCCGCGGTAACGCCGCTCGGATTGCTTCATATGAGACCGCTTCAGCACTGGCTTCGCGATCGAGTCCCCGAGATGGGCATGGCTGTCTGGCACGCTCCGGGTCCAAGTGACTCGGGCCTGCCTACAGACGCTCACCCCGTGGTCGAACCTCAGCTTTCTACGGGCAGGTGTGCCTTAGAACGAGTTTCCAGGCATGTTGTCGTATCGACGGATGCCTCTGCCACGGGCTGGGGTGCCATGTGCAATGGACAAGCAGCCGCGGGCTCCTGGACAGGACCCCAGCGCCTCCTGCATGTCAATTGCCTCGAGTTGCTGGCAGTACGGTTCGCCCTGCACCGCTTCCGAGCGCTGCTGAAGGGTCAACATGTGCTTGTCCGGACAGACAACACGGCCGTAGTAGCGTACATCAACCACCAGGGCGGTCTACGCTCCCGCCGCATGTCTCAACTCGCCCGCCATCTCGTTCTATGGAGTCAGAAGCGCCTGAGGTCCCTTCGTGCTGTCCATATTCCGGGAGTCCTGAACCACGCAGCCGACGAGCTCTCGCGGTTTCAGCCTCTCCCGGGAGAATGGAGACTCCATCCCCGGACGGTTCAGCTGATTTGGGAACAGTTCGGCGACGCACAGGTAGATCTGTTTGCCTCCCACGACTCTTCCCACTGCAGCCTGTATTATTCCCTGACCGAGGGCACGCTCGGCACGGATGCACTGGCGCACAGCTGGCCGCGGGGCCTACGCAAATATGCGTTCCCCCCAGTGAGCCTACTCGCACAGCTTCTGTGCAAGATCAGGGAGGACAAGGAGCAGGTCCTTTTGGTCGCCCCGTACTGGCACGGCCGGACCTGGTTCCCCGAACTCATACTCCTTGCGACAGCCCCTCCCTGGCCTATTCCTCTGAGACCGGACCTCCTTACTCAGAGACGGGGCACCCATTGGCACCCGCGTCCCGACCTCTGGAACCTCCACGTGTGGCTCCTAGACGGGACCCGGCAGGTTTGAGTGGCCTACCACCTACGGTGGTCGCCACCATCACTTCCGCTAGGGCAGAGTCCACTCGGCATGCCTATGCGTTGAAGTGGAACCTCTTCGTCACCTGGTGCTCTTCCCGCCAAGAAGACCCCTGGAAATGCCCGATCGGGTCCGTGCTTGAGTTTCTCCAAGAGGGGCTGGAGCGAAGGCTGTCTCCCTCCACCCTCAAGGTATATGTGGCCGCAATATCTGCCCACCACGATCTCTTGGAGAACAAAAAGGTAAGTCAGCACGACCTGGTCATCAGGTTTCTGAGGGGAGCTAGGAGACTGAATCCTCCTCGCTCTCCTCTCGTACCCTCTTGGGACCTCGCAGTAGTGCTAACTGCTCTGCAGAGACCTCCCTTCGAGCCTTTGCGGTCGGTTGATATTAAGTTTCTGTCTATGAAGACGGCTCTGCTGACCGCATTGGCCTCAGTCAAGAGGGTCGGGGACCTGCAGGCATTTTCGGTTGACGAAGCGTGCCTGGAATTCGGGCCGGCTAATTCTCACGTGATCCTGAGACCCCGGCTTGGATATGTGCCCAAGGTTCCCACCACTCCGTTTAAGGACCAGGTGGTGAACCTGCAAGCGCTGCCTTTGGAGGAGGCAGACCCAGCCTTGGCATTGCTCTGTCCAGTACGCGCCCTTCGCGCCTACGTAGACATGACGCAGTGTTTCAGGACCTCAGACCAGCTCTTTGTCTGTTATGGTGGAGAGCGGAAGGGAAGTGCTCTCTCAAAGCAGAGGCTGTCTCACTGGATAGTGGACACCATTGTTTTGGCTTACCAGCAGCAAGGCCGACCATGTCCCCTTGGTGTGAGGGCACACTCCACCCGGAGTGTGGCCTCCTCTTGGGCTCTAGCGCATGGCGCCTCGCTAGCAGACATCTGCAGAGCTGCAGGCTGGGCGACACCCAACACATTCGCCAGATTCTACAATCTCCGAGTGGAGCCAGTGTCCGACTATGTACTCGCCCCCCCGAGGGGCCGGTGATGGGCCAGGCTCAGGTGTCTTCGCTTGCTCGCCACTCCACTCCACGGACTGGATACGTGCGATATTTTCCTCAGGTGAGCTCCCCGAGAGCCCTGAGCTCCTCCAGCACTGTCGACGCCGACATCAGTTCAGTCTGCCCTCTCGAGCCCAGACCCTCATGTCCGGCCAGGTGCCCCATGTGCATGGTTCCCTCCGGCGACCCCCACATGTGTATTTCACCATAAGTCTCCGCAGTGAGCGGGTTTCTTCCCTTGGCGTGTCCCCGCCACCCCTAGGGTTAAAAATCCACCTTCGGCTGGTACCCTAGAGATCTTCCATATGCAACCCCCTCCGGGTCATATGTGTCTCTTAAGTCCTCCCCACGGGTAGGCATCTTTGGCATTTCCTCACTGGGATATGCTTCCCAGTGTACCTTGGTAATCCTGTGTTAAGTGGGAGTCCTTCGTCCGTACTAGTCTTACGACAGGGTACTCACACTTACGCAGGGCACTGGAAGACAGCTGTGTGGCGGGATTATATTGGGACCCCCATTCGTTAGTCACTAACGTTACGTCGTAGTGACTGAACGAAGGGGAACGTCTCGGTTACGGATGTAACCCTCGTTCCCCGAGGAGGGAACGGAGACGTAACGTCCCCTTGCCACATCCAGCTGTGCTACCTGGAACGCAGGAGTTCAGTCTTGGCTCCTCAAGCAGGTAACATAATGCGATATTGCCTCGTACTTCCTTATATACTCACGCAGTGAGGCGGAGCTACGTATGCAAATTCCGCATGCCCCATGGCATTGGCACGCCATTGGGCGTTTTCTCAAAACTCGAAGTTGATAGGCTTCTAAGCGAAACCCCCATTCGTTAGTCACTAACGTTACGTCTCCGTTCCCTCCTCGGGGAACGAGGGTTACATCCGTAACCGAGACGTTATGCGACTAAAACATTTTTTTTTCCTCTCGTGATAAATCATTCCAAAAATCATGCTACGTAGCCTATGTTGTTATGTTTATGTTTATCCCAGCCACCGCACGCCATTATTATTAATGGAAAGAGACGTGCGTGTTATAGCACTGATGGCAAGGAAAGCCTCTTATAGCCTACTTGAGCGGCACATATGAGGTGTTATGATAAATTGTGGCATTTTATATTCTATTGTTTTTTTATGAGTTTAATAAAGAACTCGTCTTCTGTCCAAACATACCATCATCTGTAAAGAATGATCGACTTTTACATACGCCAGCCCAGGTTATTGTGACGCATTGCGACATACAGAGACGAGCGAAAAGTTTGAATTTGCATGGTGGTGTTTTTTTTACCCCTTTGTTATTTTGGCTCGGAATTTCGTTTTTTGGAAATATAAACTGAATTTAGAAATGCTTTTGAAATGAAAAACTTTGCGTTTAATAAACAAAATATATTTTTGAAATGAAGACAGCGTTTGGAGTGGAGTGCAAAATAATCTGTTCCCTGAGTCCACGGCCTTTGCTGTTATTGTGAGTGTACACAAATAAAAGTAGACAGTTTACTGTTTATAATTATGTCTTGCACTTATCTGTATGGCTAAAAATGACGGAGTATTTTAAGTTTCCGCTGGAATAGCCTAAGGAAAAAATTCATCAAAAGGCGACGACGACTTCATCGGAAAGAGGGTTAAAGAAAACATAGCCTATTTAGTTTCATATAGTTAGGCTATGTCTAAATATTATAATCTTTTAATTTCATATGTTGATTATGAAAAGTGAGCAGCACGAGTAAAGCACATAATCAGATGCGCATATGTCTGGAGACATGGATTTTGAGCACAATTGAATTGTGTTTTCTAGAAAGTCTTTCTTTAAAATTAATTTCGTTTTGTATAAATTGTATTTTAATTTTTATCAATGTTTAACAACTATTTGGCTGTAGGCTATATTTAATAAATAAGAAGCAAACCAAGATCGTCGGGAATGGATAGACCTCTTTGAGCAAGGCTGAAACTAGCGTCTTTATGTTTTAATACATTTCTTGAATATATGTCATAATTACAGTATAGGCCTATAGATAGTTATGATATTTGTGGTTGCACCGGGGTCCGTCATTATAAAGTTACGCCACTTTCCTTATTAGGAGAAAATATATGTCGTTTTAACGACATAAGATCTCGTACATAGGCTACTTGAGTGGAAAAAAATTATATGTAGGCCCTATGTGAGAGCAATGTGTGACCGTAGGTGACCTGTAACTGCGAAAAAAACTGTTTCCATTGCAGTTTTGCGAAAATTTCCTTTTTCGAATTGCCTGAAAAACCACCTCATGCGAGCATAAAAACTTTTTTGCAATATATGGGAGTTTTTGCGAAATTGACACGTTTCCATTGGGCGTATTTTCAATTCGCAATTTCAATTTGCGCAATTTGAAGGGTAATGGAAACGCGGCTAATGAATGTGTCGGAGGGTAAGGGGATATTTGAATTATTTATGAATAAACTAGTGTATTCTAAATCAGTGACGCAAGATCCTTAATAGAAATCTCCACTTTGACGCGAGAAATGCATCTTTACAGATATAATGAAAGAGTTTTTGGTTTGATTTGTTTTATTTCGTTAAGCAATAATTTAAATCTCTCCATCTATGTATTTGATGTCGGTAAGGCATGTATTGTTTTGAGGATAATTCGTTTCCACTGGATAAAAAAAAGTGCAAGTGATTGCTCTGGCGCCGTATTGCATCGTGCAAGCTTCCACTCTCCGCACAAACCAATGGATATGCGCCTATACCATATTTATATCTGACGAATAAAAAATATTCCCATTACAACTTAATTAATAAAAACAGAAACGAAATCACTTTGCCATACATACAAAACGGAACTATTTTAATAGCTGAAACGATATCTAACAGAACAGCACATATTCTCTTCCGTGCTTTTGAAAACAGACATCAAATAAACATTAGACAATCTTTTTTATTATTATTATTATTGTTATTATTATTAATTTTTTTTTTTTTTTAACATGGCACTAAAACGCCGCCGTAGACCAATATAACCAGAACCTGATTTTTTTTTTTTTTCCGCAGCCACAGTAGCCTACGCCGGAAATCCGGCGTGGTGCCGGAACGCTATCACCCCTGGAGTAATAAAGTCAGAACAAAGAAAGTCTCTCCCGCCTGAAATTCACACCAACGATTGGTCGTCTCAGGGAAAATGGGCGTAGTTTAATGGACTTTAAAAGACAGAAACACCAACACTTTTTGGCTCAGTCAACTTGCAAGGACCCTGACGAGACAAATGTCCTTTTCCTCCCATCTCATCAGCGCGGCTCGCAGGCTTCGACCTGCGAACCGGCGCGGTCCAGCCAAGCTGTTGTTTCCTTTGAGGATCGACGCGCTCCGCGACAACAGCCAGCGGCGCGCTCCATCAGACCGAGGAACCTAGCTTGGATGAGATGAACTTTCCCTTCCAAGACGCTCCCTTCCCAAACACCTTTAAAACTCCCGCGGACCAACTAAGCTCCGGAAGAACCAAACGGAGAGAGCGCTTCAGCCCATGAACACTGAGAAACGCCAACGCACGCATCTCGCTTTACACAACACAAAGAAACCATGCAAGTATCAATTCTATCGAAATTTAGATGCGTTTTAAGATTGTACCCCTGTTTAAGGTGATATGGTTCTTGCTGGCTCTAGTGGTTATGTTCGGGAAGGTGTTGGATCGGACACGATCATACCCTTCTTCCTTTCCCTTCTCCTCATCCCTCCTCCTCATCCTTTCCCTTCTCCTCTTTCCACCATTCTGTAAATACATTTATTCTTTATTTAGTCATATGTAATCGTAGTATTAATCTTTATTAAAACCATGATATCCACGTTTTGATTGTCATTGTTTTGCTCACAGAACACGAGTCCCTTTAATGTCAGATCTAAGCTACGAGCTCTTATAAGCATCGTTGAATGCCTTAATTTATACCATAACTCGGAAAGTTTGTCCTTTGTGGCCAGAGGGATAAACTTCCCGAAAATTGGGTAGGAAGAATAGACCTAGTGAGTGGATAAAGAATTACAGCTCGTTCTTTAAACAGAACGGAGAGGAATTTTGAATCAACTCCCTAGAGGTTATTCTGTGATTATTTAATATAGATATATCTGTAGTTAATTGCAATAAATTGTTGTTAACCATATATATATTGTATGTTGCATAAATACCGAGGTTAGGTATTCCCCTTTTGGGTGATTTTGGAGATTTGTGATTAGATTATAACCAGTTGTGATTAATCATAAATCCCTAAATATTAATACCCACAATTCCCTATTGAGCTAATTTTTAGTTTAAATATATATGTAACCCTAAGACGCTACATATTTTGGTGGAGATAATATCGAGCACATTTTAAACTCTGTTTTGTGAGCAACTTTGTCAATTTTATGTGTATATTATTTGTGTTAATTGTTGTCTTGTATGCGCGCTTCAGTGAGACAAGTCGCAATCGCGAACTCACGTATCTGTAACTGAAAAGCCCAAAGCTCATTTCAGTTAGTCCTATGTTAACAGCGTTTATTTTGGTCAAACATTTTAGTCACTGTTAATTGTTAAAAATAAACTGCAATTCATAATATTAAAACTGTCTCTGTAAAGGGAAAGAAACTTATTTTGCAGAACATTTTAATATTATCAATACCACCTGTTAGAACGAAGAAATCTTCTTTCAGCGTGATGATATAACGATTTGAGCGAGTTCCTCTTATTCGTTTTGTAAAAGGCCTTATCAATCGCTAGATTTGAATCATTGCGTGTTCCAATGTTATTCAACTGAGTGATCTCACCCCCTTAGGTGGAGTTTTTGGCATAGCTAACCAAAACACACACCTTGCACAAATCAATCAGAAAAAAACTGCTGGCCAGTATCTGCTTGATGTGTGAATGGGAGTATTTTATTTCAACCTTGATCACGTTAAAATTTGTTGCAGAGAAAATACTCTGTTTTACATTTGTGTGTATATGCGGTAGAATAAATCCGGCCACACACTCTGTGTGCTTCAAATTGGCACAAAGGAAATTTGAAAACAAATTCCCTTCACACTTGTGATTGCAGTTAAATCGCTGCTGTCACAGTTACTGTCTGTCTCTGTTGTTTTTTGTACTTCCTGGTTTCAGTTATCACAAGGGCTGCGTTCGAAACCGCATACTTCCCTACTATATAGTATGTAAAAAGCAGTAGGCGAGCGAAGAGTATGCTCGAATCCTTTGTATTCATAAAAGAGTAGGCGAGAACTACCAGGGTTTTGGAGTATTTCTCACGAGATTCGGACGTGCGTATACTGATGTTGCGTTCGAATATGCCTACTTACCTATTATATAGTAGGCGAAAACAGTACGTGAAAGGAGAAGTATGTTCGAAACCTCAGTAATCATAAAAGAGTAGGCGAGAAGTTCCCGGATGGCTTACTGATTCCGCCCAGATTGTGAAGTACCCATCGTCGGATACTTTTCTATCCCTGCCTTCCCATGAGGCCACAGGAAAGGATACGTCAGGCGGAGAAAAGCCAATCAAATGTGAGTATTACAAACCAAAATCACCGTTCCTTGTGTTAAAATCGCATTTGTTGGACTACTGTAGAGTAACGTTAAACTGTTGAATTGTTAAAAGTGTAAAGACGACAGACAGTATAGTGTAGTTGTGATTGGGCTGTAAAAACACGTTTTATTATGTATGAGCTCCAGTAACACACACACACACACGTCTCCAAAGTGGATTTACATAAACGATATACTTAAAGATAAAGATGCTTACTAAATGTTTATTTAACATCTGACAGGAACATTTTCGATAAGTATTGCAGATGACATCACAGCATGAAATAGACATTTGATCAGAGTGATGTGTGTGTGCTATAATGTAGAGTTCACTGTGGTCAACACTGCTTACTTTACATGAACGTCAGTAATGTTAATAGATCTACATAAAGTAACTAAACATAAGTTATCTTTTTTTATTTGTCCATTAGTACTGTTGATGAATTGAGGAACATTAACACATCAGCAACTACCTCAACATTTAAGGCTATTGAGCACATAAACTTTTATGCTTTTATCAAGGTGTTGTTTAAGATACAGGTAACATGAAAGTTGTCTGATGTTACAGGGGCAGAAGAGCACGTGTGTGTTTATCTGGTGGAGACTGGAGAGAGGGTGATGAAGGAAGCCTGTCATCAAAGGCTTTGAGTATACTACAGAAATGAATAAAACATACATTTAAATCTTAAGTTGTATTTTATTTTAATTTCAAACAGAGTTATTTCAGCACTTTTCTGATTCTTGATGTCTGTGCATTTGCTGCAGAGCTTCTGTGGTTGAGCCTTGCTCAAGGACACACTGGTGGAGACGGCTGCGGAGATCCAAGCAGAAACCTTCTGCTTATCAGTTCAGTGTTTAGCCCACTACACCACAAAAGTCATAAAGCTACAATACAAGTAGCATGTAATTGTAAAAAATATTAAATCAAATATGGCAAGAAATGGGATGCTGACAACATGAATTGTAAAACGTTTTAAGTAGTCATGCTGATGGAGAGCAGGCACACGGATGTTTGGAGTAGACATCAGCAGTCAGATTGTCCCACACATGTTCTCCACTCTTGCTTCAAGGTTGTGGGGTTCAGAAGGGACATGATGGACGGCTAGGACAGGCGAAGGTGTTCACGGTGCTCAACTGCTTCATCAAGCTGTGTTGAGATGGCAGCAGATGTGGGGTTCACCGTCTGTAAATGTGTGATGATTTGTTAGAAAAATACGTTTGAATAAAGCTTTGTTTCATGGTGACTTATTCATTTGTGATGTTTACTTTTATTCATTCTTTTACTCATTAATTCATGTTTCCTATTGTTGTCAGTAAATAAAATATTTTATTAACTCATGCATTTATTCATTGCTTGACTGAAAATTGGTATTCACATCGGCTGCATTTGTTCTAGTGTATTTTCATGCATCGCTATGTCATATGACAACAAGTTGCATTTTGCTTGTTTTACTAAAACAATATAATTTTCAGTAAAAAAAAAGTAATATAATTAAGTATTGGTCAGCATTTGTTATTATTATTATTGTAAGTGTTTTAGTGGGCTAGCAATGCAATTCATTCTGGGGTAATCTTAATTTTGAATAGTAATAACTTACATTTTAAGAGTATAAAATCAACAGTGTTCTCCCAAGGTGAGATCTTCGAGCAGCTGAAAGACGTCCTCGTTGCAGACTCTGAGGGAAACTGCACAGGTCGGGCTGTGGAGTTATTGATGCTTTGAGCTGTTACTGCACCTGCCACTCATAGGCCTATCTTTTATTTTATAATTACATGGTTGTATCTTTAACAATCCTAATAATAAAACAAATATCATGGGTTTGCATACATTATATACAGAGAAAAAACAATAACAAGGTTAGATATCTTTGAATAAGGGATTGAGGGATAAAACAGGAGTTAAATTTAAAAAGGAAAATATAAAGGAGATTTAGGCCAATTTTGCTTGTGGATGACATGCTTTGCATATAAAATAAAGAAATTAACAACATATTTAAGAGATCACGAGTGTGGGTTTTGGTAAGGATAAAACTGGGTCAGATTAGTAGGGTTAATATCACAAAATAAATGGGCAGCTGTTTCTTCAACAAGCCCACACAATTAGCAAGTTTAATCAATATTAAGATATTTATAGATCGATGAATTAAACCTGTCACTCGTCTTTCAAGTTGTTGCGCTTGAGATAACGTCGTAGGTCACATGATAACGTCAACATGGCGCATAAAGTGCGGATCGCATTCATACTTAACGAGATCAGGCAATATAGTACCTACTCTTTTAGAGCTCGTTAAGTAAGTACTTATTGAAAATGAGTACCTACTCAATGAGTATGCGGTTTCGAACGCAGCCAAGTTCCTTTGTCTGAGTTTCCCGCCACTTGTCTGTTTCCTTAGTTACCCTCATCTGTATCACCTGTGCCCCTTGTTAGTTAGTCATCTGTGTTTGTATTTAAGTTCCTCCCATTCCTTCAGTCTCTGTCCGATCTCGTTTGTGTACGTATGTTAGGTGTGCTTCTTTGTTATATTTGAGTCTTCTTAGTATTAAACGTTGTTTGAGTATTCTACTACCTGTCTTTGCCTGTTCCTGCCTGCACACCCGTAACAGAAGATCGGACCAAAACAGCACGAGGACCTCTGGGATGGGTATTCTCCTGGTCCCACTCTCTCCTGAATCCCCAGAGCAAGGCGGTTCAGCGGAGGATCGCCTTTGGGGGATTCGACAGAACGGTCGCTCACTGGAGAGGTATGTAGAGGAATTCTCTGAGCTAGCTTATCTGGTGAACTGGCCAGATGCGCCGCTTAATGCGGTTTTTCTGATGGGCCTGGACGAGGACACTATTCGGTTCCTGGAACCTGCCTGCTCCTTTTCCCTAGTCGAGACAATCAACCTGGTTTTGTCCCTAAATTGATCCGAGTTTGAGATAACAGAAGAGGTTCCTATGAATATGTGTCTTCCTCGTCCAGTCCCCTCAGAAAAGCTCGCTGCCTGGTCAGTTCACCCTCAGCCAGCTTCCTCTGCATATCCCTCCAGTGGGCCTGCCGGGAAGGTCCTACCTGTCCCCAAGCCCAGGAGGAAGCGGGGCGTGACGGCCGCTGTCACGGCAGATTCACTGGAGCGGTGGTTGATAGACTTTGGGAGCGATCCTACTGCTCCGTGTTTCCTTGACTCCGCTCCAGCAATCCTGGACTCCGCTCCAGCAATCCTGGACTCCGCTCCAGCACTCCTGGACTCCGCTCCAGCCCTCCTGGACTCCGCTCCAGCCCTCCTGGACTCCCCTCCAGCGCTCCTGGACTCCGCTCCAGCACTCCTGGATTCCGCTCCAGCACTCATGGACTCCGCTCCAGCACTCCTGGATTCCGCTCCAGCACTCCTGGATTCCGCTCCAGCACTCCTGGATTCCGCTCCAGCACTCCTGGACTCCGCTCCAGCACTCCTGGACTCCTCCTGGACTCCGCTCCAGCCCTCCTGGACTCCGCTCCAGCACTCCTGGACTCCGCTCCAGCACCCCTGAACTTCCTGGACTCTGCTCCAGCACCCCTTGACTTCCTGGACTCCGCTCCAGCACCCCTTGACTTCCTGGACTCCGCTCCAACATTCCTGGATTCTGCTCCAGCACCCCTGGATTCCGCTCCAGCACCCCTGAACTTCCTGGACTCCGTTCCAGCACCCCTTGACTTCCTGGACTCCGCTCCAGCACCTCTGGACTTCCTGGACTCCATGCCAGGCTTCGACAAGCCCGCTCCAGGCTTCCACGAGCTCGCTCCAGGCTTCCACGAGCCCGCTCCAGCCTTCCACGAGGCCGCTCCAGCCTTCCACGAGGCCGCTCTACATCGCAGGACTGTCCCTTTCCACAGGCCCTCCATTCCAGCCCTTAATTCCCCAAAGAAAGTTTTGGGGGGGGGGCTATATACCTGTGGGTGGGAGACATGTGGGTGGGGCTCTGGTCCCGCCAAGGCGCCCAAAGACTCCTGTCCTGCAAAGGCGCCCAAAGGCTCCTGACCCGCCATGGCCGCCCACGGCTCCTGACCCACCATGGTCGCCCACGGCTCCTGACCCGCCATGGCCGCCCACGGCTCCTGACCCGCCATGGTCGCCCACGGCTCCTGACCCGCCATGGCCGCCCACGGCTCCACCCTGGAGGCACCCCAGCCAGCCAGACCCCAGTACTCCCGTCCTCAGGACTCCAGGGTGCCCACCCTCCCTCCCTATTTGTGTCTTTAACGGCACGAGGACGCGCCTATTGGGAGGGGGGCGTTATGTCACAGTTACTGTCTGTCTCTGTTGTTTTTTGTACTTCCTGGTTTCAGTTATCACATGTTCCTTTGTCTGAGTTTCCCGCCACTTGTCTGTTTCCTTAGTTACCCTCATCTGTATCACCTGTGCCCCTCGTTAGTTAGTCATCTGTGTTTGTATTTAAGTTCCTCCCATTCCTTCAGTCTCTGTCCGATCTCGTTTGTGTACGTATGTTAGATGTGCTTCTTTGTTATATTTGAGTCTTCTTAGTATTAAACGTTGTTTGAGTATTCTACTACCTGTCTTTGCCTGTTCCTGCCTGCACACCCGTAACAGCTGCGTTAGGAAGCTAGACCCTCCCCCTTTTCGGACGCTCAAGCTTCAAATCAGCTAATTTTTGGGTAATGTAATACCTCCGAGTAACACAACGGGGCAGCCTGCTAGGTGTGCTGCTCCTCTCAAATTACCCACGCCTGACTCCACTACGCCATCTTGTGGACGTCTGCAGATGTTTTCCTTATTAAACTCTCTCGTGAACTCTCGTTATTTTATTTGTTTACTATTATAATTATTTTCATTTATTTCCTGTTATTGCTTTTATTTGATATCATTCAATCTTTCAGGTTCAATGACTTCTCACACTTATTTAAATTTGGTTTAAACAAAGTTTGAATTTGAATTTAAATTTAAATTAGGTTCTCCTTTCAGCCAGTGATGCTACCTAAGGGGAATAAGCCCCTTTGTGACATCTTCTGCTAAGTCAGTTTCCCTTTCTTTCTCATTGTTTCAGTTTGAATTATTTTTGCTTGTCTTTTCTTTTCTTTTCCCTTTTTTTATTTTTATCAATTGGTTTCTTCCATTTCATACCAGTCTGATACCCTGCACTTATTTAGATTTTGGTTTAAACAAGTTTGAACCTGAATTTAAATTAAGCCTTCTCTTTTCAGCCTGCAATAGCCACTTATCAGTAGCACGCCCCCTGCTGGGCACTCTCATAAGTTGGCTTTCCTTTCTCTCTTCTCCTTTGGCTCCATTTCTGAATAGATTAATTTAATTAACTCTATTTCTCCCTCTTTCAAGGTTTTTCTGATAATTACCAACATTATCATCATTTTATGTTTTAGCACTATTTATTGAATAGTCTTTTACCTCACTTACTTGACCGAATTATTTGAATTTGGTTCAAACAAGTTTAAGCTGAAGCTGATGTCACGTTTTCCTTGTTAGCCATTTGTATATTTACAGGTAGTACCTCCCCTAGTGCTTGTGGTGAATTTACGGTTGTCTTCTGGCTGGGTTCCGTTGAGTGGAGTCTCCTGGCCTGCGTAACTGACACCGGTCGTGTGTGAATCGCAGACACCTCTGTCTCCGTACCACTGGCGGCGGCACGCAACAGACTAAGCATTTCGGGCACTCCAGGGAGAAGTCAACGAGTCCAACTGAACCGCTCAAGGGCATTTTGGTTAATTACTCTGATCCTCCGTTTGGACTCCAAAGGGATTTCAGAGGAAACCCAATTTCAACCCTTCAGTCTGGCCGTTGACCAAACTTACCTGAGTGCTGCCCAGTCATGCTAAAAGTCACACGCTGTTTGAGTGGGCGCACCGTGGTACCAAGGGACGAGGATCTGGGAACACCGCAGTCGAGTGTCCAGGGACCGCCGGCGAGATTGACCTCACCATCGGTTCTCACCTGAAGCGACCCCGATTCACCCCAGGCATAGTAAGTTAAATAAGCCCATTCACTTATTGCAAGCCCTAGAACATACATATTCCCGGTCATTTAAGTGTTTGGCCACACCTTTTTCCTTTTTTTTTAAAAGCCATACCTTTCCCCTAGGCTTTATAGCTCAACAGCGCCCCCTCACTCGTTGGCCCTGTCATAAACCCTAGCATTGGTATTAAGCTTAGAGCCTTTCCATATCTATCTCTTCTCATGTTCTCATTTTGTTTTATTTCGTGCCTTCTTAGTATTCTTGGTTATTTTGCGCTTTTCTACTCTACCGTTCTGTTGTTTTGTTTCTTCCATTTCACCTAAAGACAGAACCTGTGAGAGCCATCAAGGAAAGCTGAATAATAGATTGACGATCAGCAGCCAATGTCAGTAAATGACCCACTAGGCTACCGCACTGTCAAAATTGATATTTAAATCCAACACTCACCCACACAAATCGGCCCCACCTGGCCACTCACGGCCAAGACAACAGGTGCACGGCCTAGATTCCACTAACTGTCTGTACCAGTTAGTCCAAAATTGCACACGCAATTAAATAGTCACATATGGCTATAAGCACTAAATCCTATACGGACTTGCATTGGCCTCTTTTGTGTTGTCTTTTTCTTGCCCACAGTAAGCGGTGTGTTCCGTTCATCCAGCCCCACCGCCACTGGGATCACGTCAAGACCTGATCGAGCACCGTGACGACTGCGTTCCTGCCTAAAGCCACGGTGACCTGCAGCCCCTGAGCCAAGAACGGCAGCGTTGAAGCTCCAGTCGTGAGGAGGCCCGGAGGAACCAGGACCACGCGCAGAGTCGACTAGATCAGCTACTCCTCGAGACCCAGGACCGACGCGAACGGAAGGATGGAACGGACCTACAACTTCGGGAGGAAGTTAAGAGACTCCAAAATGCCCTGGCAGAACTTCGTGTAGAGACAAGCACAGAGAGCAGTTGGAGAAAGAATCCGAAGAGGAACCAAAAAAAAAACTCCAACGAGGTGAAGCTCTCCTAACAAGAGCAAAGATTGAACTGAAAAAAGAAAGAGACAGCAAGGCCAAAGCTTGTGAAACCCACTTGCAAACGGCCCATGCCAAGGTCCAAGATTTGGTTCAACAAAAAGGCCATTCAAGACAAAGAACTTGAAACTGTTCACAGAGAACTGAAGTTCACATGTACATTGCACAGTGAACAGCAAAGGGAAACACACACCACACAGTTTCCCCTGACAAGTGGGCCAAGAAACCCCCAGCCAAGAGTTCCAAGCTCAAAAGGGGGGTGAAAGCCCACTGCCAAAGTTGTCACCAGCCAGCAGCCAAGAGCCCCCACCAGCAGCAAAGGGGGTGGGAGCCAATCCAGAGAATCATGCTCAGGCACACCATGGCTTCCCAAGAACTCTACAAGCTGGCCAGAAACATCCCAACTTTCACCCCAAACCCTGCAGCAAGCCAAGACGCGCATACCTACCTGCAGGATATGAACTTTCACTTGCAACCTGTGGCTAACGTGACTGCATGGAACCAATTAGGTCTACTCCGAGGTACGTCCAGCCGTGAGGCGTGGCATTTCCTCGATCGGTAACCTGAGACCATAACGTTGGACTGCCAACAGCTACGGGACTGCCGACCAAAAAGACTGTTTCTGAAAAGACTATGAGAAACCCAATGGTTTGCCCTGTCTCTGATCACCGTTAAGAGCTGGCTCCAGGGGGCGCCCTGCAACAACACAGTGACAGACTTTGTAACCGTCAAGACCGTTCCAAGCCAGCAGAGAGCAGCGCAACCGGTATGGTGCCCATCTTAAGCACCTGCCCGAGCACTCTGAAAGACTCTGAGACAAGCCACGTCTGTCTAACCACCCAAAGGTGGAGCCACGTGAGATGCCAGCCGACAGCCCAGAAATGGACGATCCTCATCGGCAGCACACCTAGCCCAAACAGCCAGCGGCGGAACGGCTCGCCCCAAAAAAACCCAAGTCTGAGCACTTACCAGAGCCAGACGGTGCAGCTTCGTCTGAGTCAGCAGAGATCCTGAGGATTCTGAAAGAACTTCTCGCAAGGGAGACAAGAAGGACAGGCCAGACACCTTACGACTGTGACTAAGACCGGCACCCAACGTCCTTCCTGACTGCTCTCCGACTGAACCAAGCACTGCGCAGTGTGCAGTCATACAGCCAAAATGAGATCCAACATGAACAGATAGCTCCCATCCAGCTAACGATGGGCCTAATGAGTCTGGTACACCCAGGGTACATCTAACCAATGGACACGTACCCCTTTCTCGTTGGCAAAGATCTGCTAAATCGTTTTGAGCCCCTACTAGACTTCAAACAGCTAAAGATTTGGGCTCAAGTATGAGAACCTCTGCCTCTCCAGCCACCCAGATCACCTGAGCCAGACTGTCAGGTCACAGAGGTCACGAGAAATCTTGCAACCAGCTGCGAGAACACTGTCTCAGTACCAGAGCAAAGTTCAAGTTCGCTACTCCGCACTTTTCAACTCACCATAGACTCTGACTTTCACTGCCCCAAGGTCATGACCGACCTCCAGCTGAATGATGTAACAACTACAGACATCATACTCTCACTATGGGCAGACAACTCAGCCATCAGTCCAACACCTGTTCCAAGCTTGTGATGACATCACAAGAACACACAACATGACTGTCCACCGGAAAAAGGTGACAGGACACTCAAGGCAACCCGGCCTTGACAAAGACTTGAACTGATTCCCTGGCCAAGACTGGCACACTTCACGGCAATCTATGGTCACCTCCCACCCACGCAACCACCCGTGATGGCGCTGCAATAACCCGCAGCAAACTAACTATTCCTGCGACGATTCCAACATCACAGCCGCTTACGCTGGCTCTACAATTTCCATCAATGACACAGCTGACATGCAAGCTCTGACACTGCCATACAAGCTATGAGTAACCACCTCTCAGACCCCTCCAACCACCCTGTCACGATGTCTGACTTCACTGCTACCACAGGCCTCAGACGACCGCATGACGGCAAACACATGCTGCGTGAGAAAACAAACATTCTGTGGTATGCCTCTGACGCCCTCACAGCGCTAAAGCTTGTGATGCCACAGTGTCAAAAGGGGGGTAATGCTAAATGTATGCCCACAACGCACCATGTGCCGGACACCACGGTACCAGAGCCACAAGACACAGAAGCAAGTGGCATATTGGCCCGGCATGCAGCAAGTCGTGTCAGAGTATGTCAGAGAAGTGTCTGGTTTGCTGACAATTCTAACCGGCAAACCCAAACCCCAGAGCCACTGCAACGCAGAGGAGTCACAGTCCCGTGGTCAAACCTTCAAACAGACTGGGCAGGATCCCTTCCCAGATCGACGAGGGACCACAGGTACTTCTTCGCAGTTGTGTGCCAGTTCTCCAAAAAGACTGGGATGTGAAACGTCCGTTGGTGCTCATGACAATCAGAGCCACCCCGCATGAATCAACTCATGTGTCTACTTTTGAACTTGTGACTGGGTGTCAGACGACAAGAGACTCTAGCTTTGTCAGAACTTACACTGCTCACCAGCACATTGACAAACTACACCTGAAGTGGCTCAGACAGCTGTTGAACCATGAGAGCAGCTGGACAGATCAAGCACAGGACCCATGCAGAACTGTCACTATGGCAAACGCCAAGTACCAGACAAGCCACTGGGCGAAGCCATGGAAGACAGCCCGTCCAACCTGCGCACACCACAGGATGTCCCACAGCCGTCGACAACAACGCCCTCTGCCAAACCCTTCACGCAGGTGTCAAGCGGAGGCTGCACAAGGACAGCTGGACACTACTATCTCAGGGTCACAGGAGCTGCTGACACCAGCAAAATAGCCCCTGAAAAGGACTCACCAGATGAGTACTGCAAAGGACAAGCTTCCAACTCCTTGCCACACACAGCTCAGGCAAGCTCACAACAGCACTGCCACAAGAAGCAGAGCAGAACTCCGATCCTTCGGACTTCTCATGACTGAGAGGCTAACAACAACCCGCTTCCCTCCTGTCACCAGCACTAGGTCAGTCTGAAACCCTCTTCAGGCCACACAGACCCCTTACCACTTCCTGAGACCACAAGCAGAAACCTGCGCCACACAGACAGACTTCAGGATGACGGGTGACGCACCCTCATGGCACCTGCTGCCTCGACACCTGTTGCACAAGGTCAGAGACCTGAACTTGGCTACTGCCTGCCTTATCTGCCGTGGAGCGACCATCACTCCAGGGGACACAAACAACCAGAGTATGTGGATTCAAGTACCAAAGGGTGCCATCCTCCACCTTGATGATCTGGCATCGTAATACCTCCCGAGTGAAGAGTACTGGTCAGAGCTGGAAACCCCATCCTTCTTCAAGAATCACAACTTCACTCTAGATCCAGAACTGGAACTAAAGATTGAGAAAGGGGGGT
This sequence comes from Gobio occitaniae, assembly GCA_033150135.1. Taxonomy (NCBI): domain Eukaryota; kingdom Metazoa; phylum Chordata; class Actinopteri; order Cypriniformes; family Gobionidae; genus Gobio; species Gobio occitaniae. The sequence goes on from JARQWZ010003538.1 coordinate 23,675, forward strand.
TCTAGCCAATTGGCATCACTCTCATCGACACAGCTCTTTACCTTGCTACAGCATTATGCCACACCTTGACACTGGGCCTGGCTTTCATCCTAGTCAAGAGGGTCCACGAGATGCAAGAGTCCATGACCAAGAACACGGCCTCTCTCCTCCTAGGGTTCAAACGTAACCCACGGAAGAGAGGTACCAAGACAGAGGCAATGCCAAAACTCATCGAGATGGACTCTCAGCCTGAGGAACCAAAGGCTGAGAACAATTAGAGACCACCTGCCACTCGACCACCATGATCCACCTGCCATCCGACCATCATGATCCACCTGCCACTCGACCACCATGATCCACCTGCCATCCGACCATCATGATCCACCTGCCGCTCGACTACCAAGATCCACCTGCCATCCGACCGAAATGACAACTGTCATCCGACGAGGTCACCCGGACTTCGCCACATGACAAAGGGGGACTGTAGCGTCTGGAGTGTCTCTCTCTCTCATGGGATCAAAGTGGCGAGTCGTTTGGAGAAACATCAGAGATGCTTTCCTCCAAACAGCTCTGCATATAAATTAAATCCCTGCCCCACTGGCTCCAACGAGTCTGAGTCAAATTGCACCACCGACTGATTAATGGCCAGCTAGAGTGTGACCAGAAGATACTGTGATGGCCCTTTTTGAGCTTCAATCAGATTCTAATCAGCCAGGACACCTACCTCACCCTTCAGTCTAGAACGGCCGGGGGATGACACACACACACACACACACACACACACAAGCATTTCTCTCTATTTAGTCTTTAATTAAACTATCCCAGAAATTACATATATGATGATTTCTTAAGTATATGCAGGCTCCCCATATTTGCGTGATGTAAGAGCTATCTTAAACGCTCAAAATTGCTCTGTATAAAAGATGCACTGCCTTTAGGTCTCTAAACCAAGGCATGTTTGATGTCTAAAAGTTCCTTTTTCTTTGTCTTAGTCAATGGTACAAAGTATATGATTATGAGATGTACCGCTAGTATGTTTAGTCCTTTTGGAGTGAAACTTTACTAGTTCTGGCTTCCAGCAGGAACATTCCATTGAGTAATAAAGTCCCAACAAAGAAAGTCTCTCCCGCCTGAAATTCACACCAACGATTGGTCGTCTCAGGGAAAATGGGCTTAGTTTAATGGACTTTAAAAGACAGAAACACCAACACTTTTTGGCTCAGTCAACTTGCAAGGACCCCGACGAGACAAATTTCCTTTTCCTCCCATCTCATCAGCGCGGCTCGCGGGCTTCGACCTGCGGGCCGGCGCGCTCCAGCCAAGCTGTTGTTTCCTTTGAGGATCGACGCGCTCCGCGACAACAGCCAGCGGCGCGCTCCATCAGACCGAGGAACCTAGCTTGGATGAGATGAACTTTCCCTTCCAAGACGCTCCCTTCCCAAACACCTTTAAAACTCCTGCGGACCAACTAAGCTCCGGAAAAACCCAAGGGAGAGAACGCTTCAGCCCATGAACACTGAGAAACGCCAACGCACGCATCTCGCTTTACACAACACAAAGAAACCATGCAAGTATCAATTCTATCGAAATTTAGATGCGTTTTAAGATTGTACCCCTGATTAAGGTGATATGGTTCTTGCTGGCTCTAGTGGTTATGTTCGGGAAGGTGTCGGATCGGACACGATCATACCCTTCTTCCTTTCCCTTCTCCTCATCCCTCCTCCTCATCCTTTCCCTTCTCCTCTTTCCACTATTCTGTAAATACATGTATTCTTTATTTAGTCATATGTAATCGTAGTATTAATCTTTATTTAAACCATAATATTCACGTTTTGATTGTCATTGTTTTGCTCACAGAACACGAGTCCCTTTAATGTCAGATCGAAGCTACGAGCTCTTATAAGCATCGTTGAATGCCTTAATTTATACCATAACTCGGAAAGTTTGTCCTTTGTGGCCAGAGGGATAAACTTCCCGAAAATTGGGTAGGAAGAATAGACCTAGTGAGTGGATAAAGAATTACAGCTCGTTCTTTAAACAGAACGGAGAGGAGTTTTGAATCAACTCCCTAGAGGTTATTCTGTGATTATTTAAAGGTCCCGTTTTTCGTGTTTTTTTGAAGCTTTGATTGTGTTTACAGTGTGCAATATAACATGTGTTCATGTTTCGCGTGTAAAAAAAACACAGTATTTTTCACACAATTTACTTATCTGTATACTGCTGTTTTCACTGTCCTCAAAACGGCTTGAAAGATTTCCCTGTTCTATGAAGTCCCTCCTTCAGAAACACGTAACGAGTTCTGATTGTCCCAGCGCTTCCCGTGTTGTGATTCGACAGAAGCATAGCGTACGCAGAGCGCACGTTACCGGAAAGGTCACGCCTCTCACCATAACGGGGATGCATGCGCTCAATGATCTCTAAGTACAGCGTCCCTGGGAAAGCCAAACAAAGGTGACTTGACTCCGGGATGAAAATAACAGTGTCTCGACGACATGGCAACAAACAAACTATACGAACGCAACACTTCCTATTCTCCACGCGGGAGCAACAAGACCACGCCCCCTTTTTCGCGTGGTGTTGTGGGCGGAGGTTAGTCGACATACTGCTCTACTGACGTAATTAAAGCAGGAAATACCAGGATGTAGTCCTAACCAGCCGTTCGCTGTAGGCTTTGAAAGGGAACTTCTGTTAAATAAAATATCTCGCTTGGCATTGAACTTTGAGCTTTATAATTTTACAGGTATTATAAATGCTCTAACAGCAACATTACACACTAACTAAAGTTTGAAAAATGGGATCACGAAGAACAGGACCTTTAATATAGATATATCTGTAGTTAATTGCAATAAATTGTTGTTAACCATATATATATTGTATGTTGCATAAATACCGAGGTTAGGTATTCCCCTTTTGGGTGATTTTGGAGATTTGTGATTAGATTATAACCAGTTGTGATTAATCATGAATCCCTAAATATTAATACCCACAATTCCCTATTGAGCTAATTTTTTATTTAAATATATATGTAACCCTAAGACGCTACAACAATGTCCAAGGGCTAATTCCACATATTTCAGATATTCGGCAAGACAATAGATATTGTAAAGCAGATATGATTTGTGTAACAGAGACGTGGCTAAAACCAAACTATTTTGAGAACGATATCAGTCTTTCTGGATATCATTTCCATAACAAACCACAAAGTGTTGCATATGACACAAGTGAAGATGTTTTTGATAAAATAAAAGAGGAAAATCATGGTGGTGTTGGCATATATCACAGAGAGAATGTAAAAGCTGCTTTAGTTGGTTTACCATGTACTAACATTGAATGTCTAATGTGCAATATACAAGACTTAAACACAACTGTGGCAGTCGTGTACAGACCATCATCATATAACATGCCATTATTTAGAGAGAACTTGATTACCTTAATTAATTAAATAAACTGATTATCAGGTGGCAAAATAATTCTAGGAGACTTCAATGAAAACATTTTCAATAAATCAACAATTCATGATGTTATGCAGCATTTTGGCTTCACACAAATAGTTGAAAATGCAACAACTGAAAATGGCACATTAATTGACCATGTATATATTAAAGATATTGATTTGGATAAAATAAAGATTGATATAATGCCCACATACTTCAGCTATCATGACTGTATTGTGCTGAAGTGGCTATTATAATGAAACGTCCATCCAGATTGGGGGGGGGGGGGGGTACAGAGATGGATGTTTAATACTGGACGGGCTTTGTGGGAATTCATGCTGCTTTCACGTGCTATCGGAATTAGTGTAAATCAATTTACTTAGTTGGAAATTTAACATGAACAAAATATATACTAAAAATATTCAACAACAAAATATTGATCAAAAAGATTTACAAAATAATCAGCCTGCTCTCTATCAAAAATCCTATTTTTCTAGACAACAAAACACATGAACATGTCAAACTAATAATCATGACTTAAGGAGTCAGAAATAGGACATTTCCGATAGCACGTGAAAGCAGCATTAGTCATGGGGATTGTTAGTGGGTGTTAAGGCCACGTACAGTACATTTCCATATTCCTGTTGAATTTTCATAATGAACTGTTAATATTTTATTATTTAAAAATACAACTTAATACATATATATAATTAAAAAAAGACATTTATTCATTGGCCTTAACACCCACAGAAACATTCTATTAGTTTTATTTTTCATTAATTAATTAATTAATTCATTCATTCATTCATTCATTCATTCATTCATTCATTCATTCATTCATTCATCCTCTTTATTTATTTATTTTGTGTTTTATTGTTCAAATGTCTATATGTCTTTTTACAATTAATTTGTATGGAGACTTGCATCATACAGTTGGCACTAATCAAATTTATAATAGAATACTTTAAAAGGTGGTGTAAAAAATTAAACCAATTCTTTACAGCAAAACAATGAATGGGAAGATATGTAAAAAAGAAAGGAAAAAGAAAGATGATCTTTAAGTGAGTTTTATAAATGATAAGAGACAGATAGTTTCAAATACTGCTAAACAAATACTTTCAAATTCTCAAAGAAATAATGTATTCCTTAATTCAACTTGAACTTATTTAATAATAATTAAATGTTGATTAAAGCTCAAAATTGTAACAAAGATGACATTTTAAAACTTGTAAATTATGAAAAACATTGTTTCTTTTAGTATTTACTTAACACAGAACAGGTGAGAAGTACACTTCATCCATGTAATATGCAAGGTGCACGGGTACATTTTGCTACTCCTTTCACCCAATGTTGTAAAATTACAACTGTTACGACCTCATTATGGGTCATATTGTGTGGGTTTGGTTCTTCTCTGTTTTTCTTGTCTCATAGGTTGGCGTTAGAGTGAGTGACGTCATGATGACTGATTGTTTATACCTGTGCTAGAGCTGATGCCGGCAGATAAAAGCAGCTCCCTTCAGTCAGAAAGGGCGCTCTCCCCTCGTGCCATTTTTGTCGTCGTTCCAGTTATTGTTTTGTTTCCGTTTTGGTCTTTTCTCTTACTTTAATGTTCTTACTTTAAATAAATGTTATTCCTTTTTGCATATCACGTAACGTGTCATCTCCTTCTTTGTCGCGGCTTGCGAGCCGGCCGTGACAAATGGGGGCTCGTCTGCTCGTCAGCTAACTTTTGAAAACTGATTGAAACATAATTTGGAAGCGTTTTTCGTTGCGTTCGGTTATTTTGTAATGAATTTGGCACGTTCATTAACTGAATGTAAACCAGAAGAATTTGGTTAACTCTATTGTTTGGGATGTTTTATACGTCATTTGGAAGGAAATGCGCGTTGAGTTATTTGTTTTGAGGACGTGTGGCTGTATCCATAGTGAGCTGTTCTATCTACATTACAAGCTGAAAATCTAATATGATTAAAGGATTCAACTGTACCTTAATATCTGCATGATCTAGACATAGTACTAATCACATTAAAAAAAAATATATTTTGGGGAATTTTACTTACTTGAATGTTGATTTATCCAGTCCAGTAAAACTTCATGATTTGCTTCGAGTCAAATCCGCAGGTTGTGTGAGTTCATGGCCAGGTAAAAAGGCCTATTCACAAAATCTGCCATCCAATAGCATTGCAAGACTGATAGGTTTTTATATACATCTCAGCATTAATCTTTTAGTTAATCAACCACATTATCCTCATTATTTTACTCCACTTCGAATGAATAGAAGTGTGGCCTTTTTCCTTTGTCTTCTCTCTCTCTCGCTCTCTCTCTCTCTCTCTCTCTCTCTCTCTCTCTCTCTCTCTCTCTCTCTCTCTCTCTCTCTCTCTTTAAGTGAAACATACCCTAGACATATGTTTTTCATATATGAAGGCGCTATCTGTTCAAATGGAGAAAAGTCCCAAGTTTCCCTATTCCTTGCATTGAAAGGACCATTTGGGCCCTAGTGTTTGGACGGTGGAAATAATGATTACCAGATGTGTTGTATACATTATCACGTGGCTCACGTTCCTATAACATGAGGTATATATGATGTAATTCTTTTCCATTGGATAAGTCTGTTCTCCACCTCTTTCTTTCTGTTATATCTATCTGGAAAATCTATAATAAAACTGAAGATTTTGCTTCCCTCAGATCTGAGAAGTCATTGTCTTTGAATCACCGATAAATGCTGAGAAGGGCACGAAAACGGGACAAACTAATTGGAATCTTCCAATTTGGAGGCTCGCATCCGGGATCATAAAACAAACAGGTGAGAATACAATTTAAGCTTGTTTCTGCCTGTTTGTTGAGAAATTGATCTTTATATTTTCGTGCCGTATTTTTTTGAGGTCAACCTCGTATATTTTGATACGGGAAGAATGGAAGCAGTATCTTCCATTATATGCTGAATGAATATCCTCGTACTTTGATAAGGCGGGAAGAATGAAAAAAAAGCTACTTTCATTGTACTATTTTTGCTGATTATCCTCACGTTTTTTTTGTGCGTGGGAAGAAAATAGATGATTTTGAGTTGAAGATTTTCTCTCTAAAACACTATTTTAAGTGGGATATCCTCAGCTGTTTGTCGGTGATTGAAGGATAATACTAAGTTTAAATTGTTTTTTTTTTTTTTCTTCTCCTTCTCTCCCTTTCCTTTTTCTCGTTTCCCTCTTAATTTGGCCAAACCAAAAAGTTAATATAAGACTGCAGTCTCTATTATTTTCATTCTATTTGGACTTTCCTAAATATTGTAAAGGGTTGCATTTAAAACAAAGGAGAGATCTTTGTTGGCTGTTCCAAATGGGTGAAACAATTAGTCGGCCAGTAAGAGGGGAAAGCCCTAAAGACTTTATGAACCGTAATAATAAAGCGTTTTATACGGAACCCTATCTCTCAAACCTTGCGGGTTGGCCTGAAGGAAAAACACAATTAGATCCGTTTCCCCGCGATGGTTCGTTTAAGGATGAACATTTTCGTTTGGCAAAAGATATGATTTTTTCTGGCTGGGGTGACCCATTATGGGATGAACATTATATGAAGGATTCTTTTAAAACTTGGAAACGCATGAAAAAAAATTTGGGATAAGGGTCCAGATAAAAATAGCTCTGTTTCTGTGAGTGCATCTGCCTCTCCAGTCCAGTTGAAAACTGACATGCCAGAGCAAGTTGGGGAGGGCCATTCGGCCCCTCCTTCTCCTTCACAGGAAAAAAGTCCGCCGCTGCTGGGTTTAGACTGTTCTAAGTCTTTTTCCCAGGCAAATCAGAAATCTGAAAATTCTTTGCCATCCTACGATGCAATTGTTGCGGCAGCCCCACAGCCTGCAATTAATCGCTTATACCCGCAACTACCAAACACAGAGACATTCCCTTTTATTCAGGTACCTGATGGATTTAAAATAACCCCCCTGAGTGCAACTGAGGCAATGGCAATTTGCAAAGACTTACCAGATCCATCAAAATTTCCACATAAGTTTGTCACAATAATGAAACGGCTAACGTCATATAGTCAATTGACAGGGCGAGATTATCGCCTGATTTTGACTAAAACATTGCCTGCTGAAATTACGGAGGATGAAATGATCGGAGAAATTGAGTACTTAAACCCAATCTATGATGCACCACCGGTTCGGCGACTTCTTAAACCATCAGATTCGAAGCCAATTGATATGTCTAAAAAATCAAAAGTACTTCTATTTGCTGATTCTGATGATGACAATGTTGATGATACTGAATGGGTGTGGGCAAGTGCTCAAAGTGTCTTCTGCGAAACAAGATTTGTCTTTTGTTGCAAACACGATGCAAAACGTGGGCGAAAGCCCTGTTGCGTTTTTTAATCGTTTTAGGCATGCATGGGTTGAAGAATCTGCTATCCCTGTTGATCAAAATTGCCCGTTGTTCTTGAATACGTTCCTGAATAACATGAACAAAGACACTGCGCAGTTAATAAGGATAACGACTCTAAATATTACCACAATTTCTGTTGATGAATTGGGGCGGCGCTTGCGTGAGCTCTCTTCAGCTGGAGCATTTGAAAATTCCAGGGGGAAGCCTGCAATACTTCAAATGAACGCTGCAGGTGACCCGAAAACTTATCAAGCTGATGAAAACAAATGCTGTTTTTATTGTGGCAAACCTGGACATTTGAGCGACAATGTAGGAAAAAAGTCTATGACTTACAGAAATCAGGAAGGCAGAGGAGGGGCCTTGGGGGCTTCAAACAAAGACCGATGGCGCCCTTTTCTGCTAAAACTGACAAACTGAATCCAGCATACCCTACCTCTTGGAAAAATAAATGACTAAATCATAGTGCAGTTACATCAGCTTGCGATAACTTTTCACAGATTTCCTTGCATTATCCAAATGTATCAACTGTTTTGCCCTTTTTCGAGTTAAATGTTGACCATAAATCTTATGCCTTTCTCCTTGATACAGGCGCGACAATCTCATCGCTTTCTTCACTCGTTTATGAAGGCCCGATTACTGGAAAACATGTAAATTCTGTGGGAATAACTGGTACGGCTGTGAAGTGTGAAATGACGCCAAGTCTTCCGGTTACTTCTAATGATGTTCCATCATTGTTTAAAATGCATGCTTTTGCAATAATACCCGATTCCCCGTTTTGTCTCATGGGAAGAGATTTGATGCATAAATTAGGTATTCAGCTCCACTTTCACAATGATTCTCTGCAACTTCTGTTTCCTGCAGCTTACTCTCTCACTGTTGATACAGGAAGTGCTCTCCTCGAAGACCAGTCTGCAACTGAGCTCAAGCAGGAAATTGAGGGAGTCAACCCTAAGCTGTGGGCGGAACATAAGGAGGAAGCAGGATTCGTTGATGTCCAGCCCTATTTTGCTAAGCTAAAAACACACAAGCCTGTGTATCAAAAACAGTATCCCCTTTCCAAAGACAAGGTGGATGGTATTCTTCCTGTTATTGATAAATTATTGGCTCAAGGCATTTAGGTCCGAACTCATTCACCTTATAATACTCCAATTAATCCAATTAAGAAAGCAAATGGTTCTTGGCGTTTAACTCAAGATTTGAGAAAAATTAATGAGTTAGTAACACAATTGGCTCCAATTGTACCTGATGTGCAAACTATAATTAATTCTATTCCTTCTGAGCACTCATTTTTTACTGTTGTGGATCTTTGCAGTGCCTTCTTCAGCATTCCTGTTGATCGCCGAACGCAGCCACTGTTCGCCTTTACCTTGGAGGGTTTGCGGCTGACGTGGACACGGCTTCCTCAAGGGTTCAGTGATTCTCCGGCTGTTTTCTCTGCTGTGGTGCACTCAACGCTAAAAGATGCTCAACTTCCTCCAGACACCTGTTTGCTTCAATATGCGGACGATATCCTCATTACTGGGGCATCAAAAGACATGTGTGCTGCTGCTTCCAAGATTGTCTGCAACATTTTAGCGGAAGCTGGTTTCAAGGCATCTAGAGAGAAACTGCAGTGGGTTCAGAGAAGGGTCAATTACCTCGGCCATGAACTGTCGCAGGGCCAGGTGCAACTGTCTGCGGACAGAGTGAAAGCTATCACAACCTTCAAGCACCCAAAGACACGGAAGCAAATGCAAAGCTTCCAAAGGCTCGTTAATTACTGCCGCGCGTGGGTGCCTAACTGCTCCCTCCACGACAAGATCCTACGAACTGCTACTCTGGGAGACTCAGAGAACATTACATGGACATCTGAAATGGACCAAGCATTCAGACACTTGAAATCCTCCTTGACGAGACCTCCTGCACTCGGACTCCCAAACTACAAACAAGCGTTCCATCTCTATGTGTACCAGAGCGGCGAGACAGCCGCTGCAATCCTCACCCTCGATCCAGTTGCCAGGGGACTCCCGGCTTGTTTGCGTGCTGTGGCTGCCACGGCGATCATGGTACAGGATGCTGAACGAATTGTACTGTCACACAAATTAATTGTGCATACTTCACATCAGGTAGGAGCTATTATGAGTAGACCGTCAGAGAACATTTCTACACAACATATGACCGCCCAGTGACGCTCGGGCTATGAGGCTATATTATTAGCTACTGCTAATTTGATTTTGAAACCCACTTCTGTTGTTCATGGTCCTACTGTACATTTGCACAGGTTACTGACGCAAGGTGAATTTGAGAGTGACGACCACGAGTGCCTGGCCAGAATTGAGACATCAACATCCTGCAGGCCAGATGTTTCTACATCTGTCCTGGAGGAGGGGCTACATTGGTATATTGACGGGTCCTGCTTCAAACCAAATGACAATACATACTTAACTGGCTATGCTATTGTTGAATTACCTGATCATGTAATTGAAGCATACTCTTTGCCATACAAATCAGCACAAGTAGCAGAATTAATTGCGTTGACAAGAGCTTGTCAACTGGCAAAAGATCAGTGTGTTAATATATAAACTGATTCTAAATATGCATATGGCATAGTCCATGATTTTGCTAAATTGTGGGAAGAAAGAGATTTTAAGACTTCAGCTGGAAAGCCAATAGCTCATCATAGCATTGTAGCTGAGCTCATTCGTGCAGCACAACAGCCATCAAAACTTGCTGTTATCAAAGTAGCAGGACATGCTGCAGGACAAACAGATGAAGCAAAAGGAAACAGATTTGCAGATGAAGTTGCGAAATGGGCTGCTAAAGAAGTAACATTAAGTCCACATGTAAGCGAAGGAGGCACAGAGGTGCCTATGATGAATTCATCATTGACTAATGATTTGGACATCAAAATATTGCAAGCTAATCCTACACAAGCTGATTTAACTCCTTGGACAGACAATGAAGTAAAACCAGATCAAGCTGGAATATTGAGAGACAAGCAGGGTAGACTTGCACTCCCTGCATCTGCAATTGTGATGCTATGTCGACACTATCATGGAGTATCACATGTATCAAAAAAGAAAGTGATACAAATGTTTAATCGATCTTACTGCATAGCAAATGCTCGAAGAAATACTCTGTTGATATTAGATGATTGTTTGGTGTGTGCTCAAACCAACAGACACAAGCCAACTAAATATGACGCTTTACTACACCCTGAGTTACCATTCCAACATTTGCAAATTGATTTTACACATATGCCTCCTTGTGGGAATAATAAATATTTGCTTGTGATTGTTGACAGGTTCTCCAAGTGGCCAGAAGCCTTTCCGTGTGGAAGAGAAAATGCACAGACGGTAGTGAAAGCTTTGGCTAAAGAAATTATACCGCGTTTTGGTATACCGTCGGTCATAGACAGTGAAAATGGTGCACCGTTCGTTTCTAAAGTAATGCAATTATTAGCCAAAGAACTTAATATTACCTGGAAATTCCACATACCGTGCACAAACCTCGAGTGGACAAGTCGGAACGTCTAAATAAGATTATCAAAGATCGAATTAATAAGGCGTGTATTGATACAGGCAGAAATTGGGTTGACTTGCTGCCTGCCGTATTGACCGAAATTAGAATGTCACCATCAGCAACAACAAAGATGTCCCCCTTTGAAATTCTTATGGGTAGACCTTTCCCGACCCCATGGGTCAAAGGTCGCGCTGGCAATCTCTCCACAGGTGACACGGAGGTGATCGTCACGGATTACGTGGATTCCCTAGTCAAAACTTTGAATAGCATCAATGGTGATGTCTCTCTTTCTCTCCCTCTTCCTTCAGAAAACCCCACTCATCCTTTCGTCCCAGGACAACAGGTGTTGATAAGGAGCCTGAAGCCCACCAAACTGGGAGAGCCAAGGTATCTAGGGCCTGCCGTGGTGATAGCTGTGACAAGGACAGGTGTTCTGACTGACTTCCAGCCGCAGTGGATCCATGCAAGTCGACTGAAAGCAGCTCCATCCCAAGGAAGCGTCCTGGTCGATGTCGAGGAGTTGGGAGCCACTGAGCCAAGGAAAGAGCCGACGGAAGGGGAACTAAGAACTTATAAGAGGAGACGACGAAAGAAATCGCAAAAGAGCTATAATCCTGAAAATTATGCCGATGGTCATTTAATCGCAGAAGGTTTAAAGAATATGACTAGAATTGCTCAAGAATTGGAAAGACGAGAGGTTGATGACAAGCAAGATGGTTTCTTAGCTTGGCTTACAGGATGGCAACAAATGCTTGTATCTTGTAAATTCCTATAGGTGTAATCCTATTAATCCTTGCATTTATTATCTGTTGTATTATTCCATTTATCAGAGCCTTGATTAATCGTGCTATGAATAACTTTGTATCCTCTCAATATGCTTTGATGAATAGAACTGTTAAGTGTCCTTAATTTCAAAAGAAGGTAAAGGAAATGTTTGTATTTTGTGTATAAGACAGATAATGCTGAGATTTGGGTGTGGCAATTTTATTGCCAAAGGAGGGATTGATAGGTTTTTATATACATCTCAGCATTAATCTTTTAGTTAATCAACCACATTATCCTCATTATTTTACTCCACTTCGAATGAATAGAAGTGTGGCCTTTTTCCTTTGTCTTCTCTCTCTCTCGCTCTCTCTCTCTCTCTCTCTCTTTAAGTGAAACATACCCTAGACATTTGTTTTTCATATATGAAGGCGCTCTCTGTTCAAATGGAGAAAAGTCCCAAGTTTCCCTATTCCTTGCATTGAAAGGACCATTTGGGCCCTAGTGTTTGGACGGTGGAAATAATGATTACCAGATGTGTTGTATACATTATCACGTGGCTCACGTTCCTATAACATGAGGTATATATGATGTAATTCTTTTCCATTGGATAAGTCTGTTCTCCACCTCTTTCTTTCTGTTATATCTATCTGGAAAATCTATAATAAAACTGAAGATTTTGCTTCCCTCAGATCTGAGAAGTCATTGTCTTTGAATCACCGATAAATGCTGAGAAGGGCACGAAAACGGGACAAACTAATTGGAATCTTCCAAAGACTAAACAATAAGACCTATTAGTTGTGTAAATGTGGTCTTAGGGAGAAAAAAAGTATCTACAGGTTTATTTTAGTAGAGCTAAACTTGATGTTGTAATATTACAACAGTGGGTCTTACAGGGTTAAGGTATATTCAAAAATCGATTACTATTCACTCTATGCAGGGGCTGTTTAACTGCGTTATGTGAGACAGCGCTGTTTTTTTATAATAGAAGCACTTCAGAAATAGTTGAAATTGCATTTATCAGGACTCGTGGGATCTTATAAATATAATCCAAACTGCAAACTAAATCCAACCATGGATATTTTAAATAATTTTGAAATGATTGTGGGAACCTGCAACATCTTATGCCCAAAGGTATCATGCATCAACCGACTAACGGGCAGTATGCCATTTTATATTATCATTATTGTTACATTCCATGTGTTTTCATTAACATGTTTTGGAGGGTGTTTGTTTCTCTTCCACTTTTTGTCTGTTTTGTTAATTTCTTTAGGGAATCCTCACTACGGACGAACAGTACTGACGTCACTACGTCATACGTAATGATTGACGTTCGGCCAATCGGCGGACGTGCCTGCAGGATAAGAGGCCTCGTTTCCCATGGATGGCCAGTGAGCAGATCAGCGCGAACTCTCACTCATTGCTGTCTCTGTCTTTGTCATATTTGTGACTGTCAAAGTATCCTACTTGTTATGAGAAGACCTTGCTTAGTCATATTTGTGACTGTCAAAGTATCCTACTTGTTATGAGAAGACCTTGCTTAGTCATATTTGTGACTGTCAAAGTATCCTACTTGTTATGAGAAGACCTTGCTTAGTCATATTTGTGACTGTCAAAGTATCCTAATTGTTATGAGAAGCCTTTGCTTAACCTGTCCTTGTTAACCCTATCTTGGAGTTTGTTCGTTGCTATGTTAGAGTTAGACTCATCACGTTTGAGAGTGCTTGCGATAATTGTATTGCCGGCAGGTGTTTGAGATCAGAGCGTTACACGCGTATGAGACACATGGTGAAACAACTCGTCAGTGGAGGTTCGGATTTCTTTGTTTCGTGTTAATCGTTTGTCTATTTACTTCCATTTAGATAGGTAGTTTTAACTAAATGTTATTTAGTTAGAAAGAGAGATCGCCCTCAGTTGTAATTTTGTTTGGTAGTTAGTGTAGTTTATTTATAGCGTCGCATACGCTGAAGATCTCGGTTTGGTTTCTACATTTTTCTTTGTTAGTTAGTATTAGAGGTTGGGTTAGTAAGCATTGGGTTTTATTTTGATTATTTCATTGATTTGGGCGCCTCTCTTGTTATTCTTGATTCTTTCGTGTTCTGTTACTTTTCATTATGGTGATTTTTGTGGTATTGTTTTCCTGGGAATAAATTACTTTAATGTCATTTATTCAGGTTGTTGGATGTTTTTCTACCTGCACCCCTCAACAGTCACATCTCACATAAATGTTGCGTCATCCCTTTTAAACATCTTTTAAACACGTAACATTTATTGGTGGCAGCGGTGGGATATTCCTTTTATAGGGGATATCCTTCTTTCTCTTTGGGATGAGTATTGTGAGATGTGTTGTTGTTGGTGTGCTGGTGGCTCAACATGGAATGAGGTATTTCGTATAAGGTTGGTGAGGGCAGATTGTGTGTAAGGATAGCCTACGTCGGAGTTTATTGATTTTGTCAAGGTTGAGTACTATGGCTGACTTTGATTTGGATAGTTTCTTGAGTGCACCGACTGTCGAACAGCTGGGTAAGTGTAGAAAGGATGACTTGCTGCGTGTGGCAGGACATTTTCACATTAAAGTATCTAAACAACAGCTTAAACGAGAAATTAAGGAACTTGTAGTGCAGGGTTTGGGAGATCTGGGTGTGTTGAATCTGGCTGACAGACGTGAGCTGGATCCTCTGAGTTCTGCTGTCCGTCCTTCTGGGACTGGTGAGGAGGTTGTGAGTGGGACTGCCGAGGCCGAGGGCTCCGGAGCCAAAGCAGTTTTGCCACCCTTCGATCCCTTTTCTCCGGCCATGTCGGCGTCTGGAGGTGAGTCACGCCTCAAAGTACGTTTGGCAAGAGTCCAAATGGATGAGCGTGAGAGGGCAGCGGACCGCCAGGCTCAGATGGATCTGCAACTGCAAGTCCGCCGTATGGAAATCGAGGCGGACACACAAGTCAGGTTGCGAGAACTGGAGCTGAAGTTGAACGCAGCCAGAGACGCCCCAGTTTCCCCTGTGCTGATTCCTGCATCTGTTCCACCTGTGCAGCCCACTGTTGGTGCGAGTTCATCAACGTTCGATGTGAGTAAACATATTTCTCTAGTTCCTCAATTTAGGGAGACAGAGGTTGATTCATACTTTAATGTATTCGAACGAATTGCCTCTGCTTTAAATTGGTCGAGAGATGTGTGGCCGTTGCTGTTACAATGTAGGTTGACGGGAAAAGCTCAGGAAGTTTGCGCGGCGCTTTCTTTAGAAGACAGTTTAAATTATGACATTGTTAAATCTACCATTTTGAGAGCGTATGAGCTTGTACCAGAAGCTTACAGACAGCGGTTTAGGAACCATAAGAAGAATTCGAATCAAACATACGTAGAATTTGCTAGAGAAAAGGGGCTGTTGTTCGACAGGTGGTGCACATCGAGCAAGGTGACAGATTTTCAGACGTTGCGTGAGCTGATTTTGTTGGAGGAATTTAAAGGTTGTATTTCTGATCGAATCGGAGTATATCTGAATGAACAGAAAGTGACATCATTGCCCCAAGCGGCTGTTCTAGCTGATGAGTTTGCGCTAACCCATAAGAGTGTTTTCTCTTCTCGCACGGAGAGAGTCTTGCCTGCGCCCGCTGTTGTAAAGAATCAGCACTCTGAGAAAATTATAAAATCGAAGGAAGGGAGAGAGTGTTTTTATTGTCGCAAGCCAGGACATATCATAGCTGACTGTATTGTTTTAAAACGCAAACAGCAAAATGCTAATACAAAAAGTGTTGCCTTCGTAAAGACGATTGATGTTGTTACTCCTGAGAGTTATGATGATAAGCCAGACATTAGCTATCAGCCTTTTCTGATGGAAGGTTCGGTGTCTATCAATGACCAGTCGTCAGAACCGGTGAAAGTGATTATATTACGTGACACAGGAGCCATGCAGTCGTTTATGGTGGCAGATACCTCGCTGTTTTCTGAACAGACTTTTTGCGGTAGTCATGTATTTGTCCGTGGACTTGAAATGAGCACGATGAAAGTTCCTTTGCATCAGATTTATCTGAAATCCGATTTGTTTACAGGGCTGGTGAAAGTTGGAGTGCGTGACAGTCTACCTGTGCATGGAGTGAGCTTCATAATGGGTAATGATATAGCCGGTGGTAAAATTGTGCCACTATTGGAGGTTTGTGATGGACCTGTTTTGTTCGATCATTCTGATGAATTATCAGAGAGGTTTCCGGAGGTTTTTTCCGTTTGTGCAGTGACGCGAGCGCAAGCTCGTAAGTTTGCTGATGCAGATGACTTGTCTTCCACTTTCATGGCACCTACTTTTGAGAACGATGTTTTTCTTACCGATGAAGGTAAGCCAGAAAATCAAGTCATTGTTCTGAAGTCAGATGACGTGAAACTTCACTTGACTCGTGAAAAAATTATCGCTGCGCAAAAAGATGACTTTATTTTGCGCAAATGTTTTTCCTCTGCTGTTCCTTTGGAGGTGGCCCGAGGGAGGAGAACCGCCTATTATTTGGAGGATGGGTTACTGATGCGGTGGTGGTGCGCTGATGTGAATGAGACTGAATTGACTCATGTAAATCAAATTGTCATTCCTTCATGTTATAGACAGAGTGTACTTTCGTTAGCTCATGATCATGACTTATCTGGGCATCTTGGCATTAAGAAAACATATCATCGAATTCTTAAGCACTTTTTTTGGCCCAGGATGAAATCTGAGGTTGCAAAATTTTGCAAGACATGTCAGATTTGTCAGTACTCAGGTAAGCCAAATCAAGTAATTCCGCGTGCACCGCTTGTTCCTATTCCAGTGATGGGAGAACCTTTCGAGCACGTTATTGTTGACTGTGTGGGTCCTTTGCCGAAATCAAAAGCTGGAAACCAGTACTTGTTGACAGTGATGTGTGCAGCGACGCGATTTCCCGAAGCGATACCGTTGCGGAAAATCACAGCGCCAGTGATCAGTAACGCACTTGTTCGATTCTTTTCTCTGTTTGGTCTACCTAGGGTGATACAGTCTGACCAAGGTACTAACTTCCTGTCAAAGATTTTTGCCCAGGTTTTAAAGACTTTGAATATTTCTCACAGAACTTCGAGTGCATACCATCCGGAGAGCCAAGGAGCTTTAGAGCGGTTCCACCAGACCTTGAAAGCTATGCTGCGCCGTTATTGCCTAGACACGGGTAAGGATTGGGACGAGGGCACACCGTTAGTCATGTTTGCTGTGAGGGAAGCAGTACAAGACAGTTTGGGGTTCAGTCCTGCTGAACTTGTGTTTGGTCACACTGTGAGGGGACCTTTGAAAATGCTGAAGGAAGATCTGTTGTCCCGTGAGAGTAGTGTTACAACTACCGTGCTAGACTATGTAAGTAAGTTTCGCGAGCGCCTGCACAAAGCTTGTTCGATGGCGAGGGAATCGCTACTGAATGCTCAGGTGGCTATGAAGAGTCGGTTTGACCGTAAAACGGTTCAACGTTATTTTAAAGAGGGAGATCAGGTTCTTGTGTTATTGCCAGTTGTGGGTTCTGCATTGTCTGCACGCTTCTCAGGTCCGTATGATGTAACTAAGAAACTGAGTGATACCGATTACTTAATTTGTACGCCTGATCGCAGGAAGAAGTCTCGAGTATGCCATATAAATATGCTCAAGGCATACCACATTCGAGAATCATCGCCAGTTGATGTTCCTAAGGTGAAGGAGTCGGTTGTCTCTGCTGCGACGCTTGTATGTGATGTGGTGGATGTCATTACTACCCAAGATGAGGACGAGGGAATTCTAGTACGACACATGTACCAACAGTGTGCTAGGTTGAAAAATTCGGAGGTAATGGCGAATTTAAATGTTCATTTGTCACATTTGCCAGATTCGCACAAGAGTGATGTTGCAGCATTGATTACTGATTTTCCATCTTTATTTCATGACGTTCCTTCACGTACTACGGTTTTGCAACATGACATCGATGTGAGTAATGCTACTCCTATTAAGCAACATGCATACAGAGTTAATGCGGTGAAGCGTTCCGTAATGAAAGCCGAAGTTGATTATTTGCGGGAAAATGGTCTAGCTAAGCAGAGCTTCAGCCCGTGGAGTTCCCCGTGCTTGATTGTGAACAAAAGTGATGGGTCTGCTAGATTTTGTACAGACTATCGGAAATTAAATGCAATAACTGTTCCTGATTGCTTCCCATTGCCTCGCATGGAAGACTGCGTGGACAACTTGGGGTCTGCGAAATATGTCAGTAAATTAGATCTACTTAAAGGTTACTGGCAGGTGCCTCTAACACCTCGTGCATCTGATATGTCTGCTTTTGTCACTCAGGATGATTTCATGCAATATTGCGTGATGGCTTTTGGGATGCGAAACGCTCCAGCGACGTTCCAAAGGCTCATCAGCATTGTGCTTGCTGGTGTCAAGAACTGTAATGCCTATTTGGATGATCTTGTGATTTATTCAACTGATTGGCCCTCACATGTTTCTACATTACGAGAGGTATTTGAACGCTTAGAAAAAGCTTCACTGACGCTAAACCTGGCCAAATGCGAATTTGGTCAGGCCACAATCACGTATTTGGGCAGGGAAGTGGGTCAGGGACAGGTAAGACCAATTGAGGCAAAAGTAACTGCTATTGCAGATTTCCCAGTTCCGACTACGCGTAAAGAGCTTCGTAGGTTCTTGGGAATGGCCGGTTATTATCGGAACTTCTGCAAGAATTTTTCTACTGTTGCTAACCCGTTGACATCCCTCCTTAGTCCTTCACGTACGTTTTTGTGGAATGATGAGTGTCAGGATGCTTTCGAAAACGTCAAAGTTTTGTTATGTAATGCACCTGTTTTGGCAGCTCCTGATGTTGAAAAATCTTTCAAACTGGAAATTGACGCAAGCTCGGTGGGTGCGGGTGCAGTGCTCATACAGGAAGATGTACAGGGTATTGACCATCCTGTATGTTATTTCTCACGTAAGTTCAATAAACACCAGCTGAACTACTCTACCATCGAGAAAGAGACTTTAGCCCTGTTATTAGCTTTGCAATGCTTCGATGTTTATGTGAGTTCAAGTAATTTGCCTGTAATGGTATTTACAGATCATAATCCTTTAGTGTTTTTGGCACGCATGCACAATCAGAATCAGCGCTTGATGCGTTGGTCCTTAATTGTGCAAGGTTACAACCTGGTGATCCAACACAAGAAGGGTTCAGAGAATATAATTGCTGATGCTCTGTCTAGAGTTTAAGGTGAAGAATTGTGAAGAAGAAAAAAAAAAAAAGTTTTACTAATATTACTTTTGTTTGTTTTTTCTCTTTTGGGGGGGAAGTGTTACATTCCATGTGTTTTCATTAACATGTTTTGGAGGGTGTTTGTTTCTCTTCCACTTTTTGTCTGTTTTGTTAATTTCTTTAGGGAATCCTCACTACGGACGAACAGTACTGACGTCACTACGTCATACGTAATGATTGACGTTCGGCCAATCGGCGGACGTGCCTGCAGGATAAGAGGCCTCGTTTCCCATGGATGGCCAGTGAGCAGATCAGCGCGAACTCTCACTCATTGCTGTCTCTGTCTTTGTCATATTTGTGACTGTCAAAGTATCCTACTTGTTATGAGAAGACCTTGCTTAGTCATATTTGTGACTGTCAAAGTATCCTACTTGTTATGAGAAGACCTTGCTTAGTCATATTTGTGACTGTCAAAGTATCCTACTTGTTATGAGAAGACCTTGCTTAGTCATATTTGTGACTGTCAAAGTATCCTAATTGTTATGAGAAGCCTTTGCTTAACCTGTCCTTGTTAACCCTATCTTGGAGTTTGTTCGTTGCTATGTTAGAGTTAGACTCATCACGTTTGAGAGTGCTTGCGATAATTGTATTGCCGGCAGGTGTTTGAGATCAGAGCGTTACACGCGTATGAGACACATGGTGAAACAACTCGTCAGTGGAGGTTCGGATTTCTTTGTTTCGTGTTAATCGTTTGTCTATTTACTTCCATTTAGATAGGTAGTTTTAACTAAATGTTATTTAGTTAGAAAGAGAGATCGCCCTCAGTTGTAATTTTGTTTGGTAGTTAGTGTAGTTTATTTATAGCGTCGCATACGCTGAAGATCTCGGTTTGGTTTCTACATTTTTCTTTGTTAGTTAGTATTAGAGGTTGGGTTAGTAAGCATTGGGTTTTATTTTGATTATTTCATTGATTTGGGCGCCTCTCTTGTTATTCTTGATTCTTTCGTGTTCTGTTACTTTTCATTATGGTGATTTTTGTGGTATTGTTTTCCTGGGAATAAATTACTTTAATGTCATTTATTCAGGTTGTTGGATGTTTTTCTACCTGCACCCCTCAACAGTCACATCTCACATAAATGTTGCGTCATCCCTTTTAAACATCTTTTAAACACGTAACAATTATATATTTTGATAGTCTTCATTTACTCCACAAGCAGAGTTTATTGCCCACATCCCATTATTGGTAAATCACTCATTTCTGTTATTGGATGACCTACTCAATAAAGGCGCAACACGCGAAAGATTATCAACATCATAGCGGAGAAAAAAGAAAGAAAGAGAAGAGTGCCAGCAGCTGAATTTCGGGGCTGAGCTCCGTCAGGTTTCTCTTGACAAAGTCGGACCAACAAGATCTAAAAGCTGCTGAATTTGCTGCCATGGCAGGTGAAATGAATTTTGAATTGCAGCTTCTGACATGGTAGCCAGGGGACTAAAGTTTTCACGGATGAAATAGTGCACATAGAAATGGCTCCATGGATATATAACATTAATCAGTCTCTTACTGAAATATGTAGAAAACCCATGAAAGATCTACGTTATTTAAAAAATCCATTATATATTTGGACAATGGGCGGCGTCCTTTTGTTTGCGTTCTAGGTCGATGACGTAGAATGGTTGCACTCTGCAATCAACTGGCGCTACCTGAAGTTTCCTAAATAAGCAAATGTTCATGTTCAGAATTTGTTTCATTAATCTAAAGGTAATTTTCTAAAATTAATAGTTTGATCATTTTTCAAGTTTGATCATTTGTCAAGGACATTTTGTCAGTCAGTAATAGTTCATGAAACTAGTGTTGCTGTAAAATGTGATTTATGAAGAGATGTGTTTTGTTTCTTTGAGGAGTTCAATTGTTTTCAGTAATTGAGCTTGAGCACAAATAGAAATTATTATTTGACTTTTATTTGCAGAAATGTCCTGCGTGTCCTGTGAGACACCAGCTACAAATGTCTGAGGTGATGTGCTTTATTGCTTCACTTCCTGTAGCTAAACCTGAACAATGTGACAATTACCAAAGATATCCTTGAGCTTCTCTGAAGCTAACGAATAAAGAAAATAACGTTCATAAAGAAATATGTAAAAAACGCAATATAGATTCCTAGCATCACTCCTGTATTATTTGGCCAAAATAAACATCTACAAAATTTTGTTGAAGAAAATGAGCATGTTGACTTTCTCAGGGAGAATCAGAGACCTCTCATTCCTGACTGTGTCCCAGCTGTGGAAAACACTTTTCAGACAGTGTTGAGGAGGCAGCGGGAGATGATGGAGAGCTGTGATAGAAGAGGAAGAGTCTCTCTTACCCCACCAGCGGAGGGCAGGGTCTTCTGAGGCAAGGATAGGAGGATGGTCTCTATATATTCACTTTGGATCTTTGCTAACTGGAAGCTGAAAAATAAAAGTGTGCCATACTATTGTAGTCAGGTTTATTGCTTTTTGTTAGAAAGGTAAAAGAAAATAACTCATCATCATCATCATCATCGTCGTCGTCATCATCATCCTTCTCTGGCAGCTGAAACAGAGAAACAAACCTTAATAATGTTGCTGATCTATGTTTTTTATGCCTTTGTTTTGCTCACCAAGGCTGCATTTATTTGATTAAAAAAAAAAAAAAAGCATTGTGAATATGTATTTCTATATTTAAAGGCAAGGGATAGTTCACCCAAAAATGAAAATGCTGCCATTAATTTTGTCATTATAGATTTTAAAACTTTAAAACTTTTTTTAAACTTTGTATTCATCAAATCAAGAAATCCTGCTTTACACAAAAATATGAAACAGTACTGTTGACAACACTGATAATAATCAGAAATGTTTCATGTGCGGCAAATCATATTAGAATGATTTCTGAAGGATCACGTGACACTGAAGACTGGAGTAATGATGCTGAAAATTAGAAAGACCATCAGTCCCACAGCCGCTGTATTAGAAACACCCTCACAGCAGCCTTAACAATTTTTTTGTAATTTTGTTTTTTAATATAATACAAATTATAGTGTTATAAATGTGCATAAATTTATAAAAAAAAAAAAAAGAAAATATAAAAACCGTTGGAGGATTTACGATGCTGATGACCGTTAAAACTGATGACCGTTAAAACGCGTCATCACAGTCCAGACTCTATAAGCTCCACCCCTCGCTTCAGCAGCGGGAGTTTTGCAGCGCCACAGATGTTCCTCTAGATGCCACCATTTGCTTTCGTTTGAACTACATAAAGTTTGATCGTGTCTCCGTCATAACTGTAAATCTGGTGTATCCGACTGGGAGTACATTTATTTTATTTTATATTGGGAGAAATCTAAATCTGACAACTTATATCCTACATGCATTGAACTAGCTCGAAAAGGTTTGTTTTTGTTTTATTTTTATTTAAAGAAATACCATTTTCCTGCATTTTGAGTCCTCACTCCATTTCTCCATACCGATTCCGTGATAACTAACAGCCAGAGTGTCACGCCGGAAAGGCAGGAAACAGATGAGGATTCAATAGCGAGTGAAAGATCTCTTTATTTACTAACAGGGACACAAGAATTAACAGGCAGCATAAACTCCAGAGTCCCAGAAGAATCGCTGAAGCAGGCAGAGAGAATGAGGATGACAGGAGTCCAGTGCAGCATGGCGTGACACAGGGACGCAATGGGCAAAACCAGGCAAACAGGAAATCCAGGAAGCGGAAACCGTCAACACACAACACCAGGGAAGAACTGCACACGAAACACTCCAGGGACAACTGCAACGATCGACGAACACAGATAGCAGGTGAGGCAATTATATAGGCAGGTGAACGAGGTGCATCTGATGGTGATGATGATTGCTGTGATCAGTGACCACGCCTCCAACACAACCAAACACACATCTAAAGAGAAATGAGCCAGTGAATCCATGAATCGTGACACGGAGGGCGCTCCGGGCACATATAGTCCATATATGGTACAGACGAAGAAGAGATATACCATGTGACATTCCAGGAAGTCCCTGACATAAACAAAGCTTCCTGAGATCGCTATAACATCCAGATAGACACGTTTGAAGACAATAAACACACAATCGCAACGATGTATGGTTTATCTGTTTATACCATGTTGGGTGTATTTATAGATTATATTTATAATACAATGCTATTCGACATAGCTTTTATCATTATGCAGAATATTGTAAAATTATATATTTTCTGTCTGATTTTTTGATCCGGAGCCAAATTATATCCCAGAAGGTTATTTAAAACATTCGTCTTGTGATATAAAGTAAGTTTGGAGTTGTAAACTTCCATCCTTTTAGCCCAAAAACCGGATGCTAACGGCTTGGTCAAAAGGAATTCTGCGTGTAAGCCTTTTCAGCATTTTGGGGAAGTTCTCTTAATTTATTGATATCTTATTTTAAATCTGACTCCATTAATAATTTTATCTGACTCCAATTTTATTTGACTCCATAAAGTGTGTTACATTTAGAGTTTATCAGCTGATTATAAGATTAGTTGCGATTTAATTTAGATCGTTGATTTTCTTTGTATCCTAGTTTTCAAATTCGTTCATCAAGAGACCCAAAATCGCACAGAACAGACGCGTCCGGACCGCGCGTTCACGGACACAAAATGATACTTCTGAGATTAGTCAGAAGATGCAGAGTGAATATTTTACCTTTAAGTGGTTGCCCATGCTCACTAAACAAAAAGCGTAATTTTAGTCATATCAACGAACTACAACTTGCTAATCCAGTAATAGTCAGAAATTGGAATATCGCACACGCTGCGCCCCATGCTTCAGTCGTGCCGTCATCGGTGTGATCTATCATAACACTAGATTTTGCGGTAATTAAGGAGTCTACATCGATCCATACTAGAAAAATAATTTCAGAATAAAACAAGATAAGTCAAGATTAACATTTATTTTGGCCAGACAGGAAAAGTAAATAAGTAAACAAGAATCCATGGTACACAACTGATCAGCGTAAAAACATAAAACACAATTGCAAAGCAATATGAAAATAATTTAAAAGAGTCATCTTGTCTGGCTCATAGTCTACATGCAGTGTGTGTGTGTGTGTGTGTGTGTGTCTCAAAGACATTGACACAGCACCACATGGGGGTTCTGGCTACAGAATTTTTCCCTCTGAAAGTTATGTTACCCTCCCTTAAATACTCCAACTAAAACAAAAGGGTTGTAAATATTTGCAACACACCCACCTGGTTTTGGGGGAGTGGATCAGATATCTTTGAAGAGACTCCTCAAAAGGAGAACTGAATTCTCATTGGTTTTCAATCTTTCTAATACTACTAGTGACTGCAGTGAAACTGAGACCATTTTACCATTCACACTGAGACCTTTAAAAAGACATCAAACATGAAAGGGATAAAACAATAGATTTACTAGATACATCATCACTGGTATATCTGGATTTGGTGACTTGAAAACAGGGCAAGGAAAGGGCAAAATGGGGAAGGGGGAGAAATGTTTCATCAGGGTGTTGTCCCACAGTTTCTGTGAGATCTTCTCTCAAGATTAGTGACTTTTATTGTTCTATTGCTGGGGTTTGTATCTCAGCTTTTGTCTTAGCACCAAAACCGATCCTTAAAGAGTAAAAACATGGTTTTAATCTCATTAATTGTTGTATTTTAATAAATTTAATAAATCATAAATTGTTGTGGCAGATAATTTAGCTTGTTTTAAAGGGGTGGTAAAACACATTGTTTTGAAGGCTTGATTGTGTTTGTGGGGTGCACTGTAACATGTGTTCATGCTTCGTTTTAAAAAAAATTGCCTTATTTTTCATATATTTGACCTTTATTCTACACTGCTCTGTCCCTCCTTGTAAAACGGTCTGATGCTTTCCGGGTTGTATGAAGCCAGTCCCTCAAAAATACGCAGTGGGCTCTGATTGGTTAGCTGGCCCAGTGTGTTGTGATTCGCTAAACGCCTAGTGCACATATGTCGGAAACATCACGCCCCATACCGGAGGCTATGCTTTGGTCAGTGTTAAACAACGGCGTCAATAAAACCACACCAATCTGAGCCCGAATCAGACCCAGAACATTTGAGTGAAGATGATCGAGCAGAACCTGTTCAGTCCTAAGAGTAAAGACTGCGGATCTATAGTGATCGCTACTGAATTGCACTTTAACTTTTGTATTTTTAGAACGATTATAGCCAAATATCTGTCGCAAGAACTAACCCAAAACAAACACTAAGCACTGGCTTTAACTAGTAAGTTAGCCAAATCACACACAGAACCATGTTTAGCAAGCCTGTAGATAAACAATACATAAAAGCTCTAATCAAAGAATCATTTACACTAATGCCAAGTTCGCTGTTGAGATTTTAAGGTTAGTGTTTGTAACGTTAGGTGTTCGTCGGATAACGTTAAGTATGAATGAGCATTTAACAGACTGGTTTGCAGAATAGCGTTGTCATCTGTTTACTTCCTTGCTACAACCTATTACAGGAAAACACATCGATGAAAAATAAATCAGACTTACAGGTTGTGGCCCGTGAACAGCTTCTGTTTGTAAATCCAGCTTTCAGGACAAGCCGTGGTGCATATCCTGTATTGAACTCGCGAAGTTTGTGGAAGTTTGTGTTGTCCTCCGTGAAATGTGCAGCGTGCGCGTCGTGCATCCACGCACCGGCAGTGTTTTTTTCACGCAGCTGACGTTGTGCAAATCTGGCATTGAAATCGCGAAGACGGTGGATGTTTCCTCTGTTAGATGTGCTGCAGGGAGCCCTGCGCGCGCCTGATTCCCCACTGACTCAAACACACGTGCATATAACATGCTGTATGTTAAACGCTCTGCAACGCACCCCCGTCCCTATGAAGGCTGAACAGAGCAAGTACCCCAGACCTGCAATCCGGATGAATATAACAGCGTTTCCTCGGCATCGCGGCAACAACACTCCAGCCTACTATACCACAACAGCGCCGCGATACAAAATGGCCTCACCCCCCCTTATTTAATATTCTCGGAGGAGGGGTTTATGTAAATATTGAGCCTGTTGATGTCACCAACCCTGGAGGAATGTGTGTAGTCGCCTACTGGCCGTTTGCTGTAGTTCTTAGAAACTGATTTCTTTAAAAGCAAATATCTCCCTTTGCTTTAAACTTTGAACGTTGTAACTTTGCAGATGTTGTTTATGCTCAAGCAGCAACATTACACGTTAGCTAAAGTTAGAATAGTGAAATCGTGGTTTACCACCCCTTTAAGCAAAAACTCACTTCATTTAGATTTTGTTCCCCCAGAAAATTTTACTTATCTAGTAAATTAATCTTGATTGAAGAATTTTAAATATTTGGACTGGAAACAAGAAAAAATACTAAATAAGAAGAATTTTTTTTGCAGTGTAGTCAAATCTTCTGATAATTTAAAATATAATAGTCCTTTGTTGACTACATAAAAATAAACTACAAAAAATATATTGCCTTTGCTCCCTCTCAGTCACATACCTGAAGCTCATTCATTATGCGGGTCATTATGCGTTCTTTTGTCCTCTTAGGTGATACTCATCATTATTCATTAACGTTCACGCCTCCTCGCATACTGGCTTTGTAAAGAAAAAGTGTCTTACAAATTTTAAATAAGTGTATTGTTTTATGTGAATGAGTAGGCTCAATGATTCTCACATCAGTTTGAAGCAAAAACGCTAGGCAACAACACCCATTAGTCAAAAGTCTTGTGAACACATATTTTGTGTTTTGAGGCCTTAATTTTAAAATTTCTTTCTTTTTTCTTTTTTTTAAACCAAACCAAATCTAAATAAAATAACTCGATCATCAACATTAAACACCATATAAATCAAAACTAATGTTATTGAATGAAATGTCGACCTTGGACTGTGAAGCAAACTCGATCTACTCCATCTGTGTTTTGATCGTTCTGAATCCCATCTGTATGTAAGTTAATCTTTGTTAAAAACTTGATTTTCTCAACCTTTTTACCTCAAAATGTTGCTTTTTCATGAAACAAACCTACATTCAAGTGTTGATAAAAAAGAAGATATAACGGCTTGTTCCCTGGAATATGTGGAGACTTAACATCACGTGCACAGGAAGGTACAGGGATTTACCGGTGAGTGAGCGAACATGTTTTTGTATTGTATTTTTATGTCATAAGTTTCTTAAGGTTTATTGTTATAAGAAAAAAAAATATTAAACCTGTTATAGTATGACACAACTTTTTTTGCAACTTATTTCAATATTGAGATAATACTGTAAACTTCAGCAATTATCGTAGACAGATAAACACCGTCGAACACGATGACAACCATCCAGAAATGACACAGTAAAATGATATTTAACCCGTGTAAAGAGGTAAATATGAAATATTACACAAAATAGCACAAACTACTCACCTCAGAAGACTGCATGCAAACTCAACATGTGGCAGCCTGTTCCTTCAGCTGACTAAAACTGTTTCACAGTGCAAACTCAAGCACAGTTTTGATTGATATGGTGATAAAGATGTCTGAAGTGCCTAGCTCAGTGGACACAGGTAGTGATGGCAAAGTGAAGCTGAACCAGTGAAGCTTTCAGCACAATTGTATCAGAAAAAGGTTCATTACTCGAAGCTTTTCAAATCAGAGCTCGACGAGGACCTCTGCTGGTGAAAGTGAGGGAAAACGCTGTGTCGCAAAATGTTTTGCAACCAATGCATTATCTTAGAAGCCAAAATATATTAATGGATAGATGAATAAATGAATCAATATATTAAATACATGACAACAATGTTTCATTGCATACTCCTAACTTAAACCAATAAAGATATGTGGACATTTTTCCTGTTTGTAAACAAATAAAACTCATGAATAAAGGAAGTAGGCTAAATAAATGCAGGTGCACACACACTTCGACATGATTATAGTAGCTTACAGACCAACAATGTACTGTAGGACAGATGGGCAAGGGCAAAGGAGACTTTTGCTGAATGAATGTTGTAAGAGGTGTTCTTTAGAATGATTGGTGCTTGGGCGGAGGGCAGTGTGCACACACACACACACACACACACATTTGAACTGGGAGCAGTGCAGTGCTTTGAAACAGTGGGAGGATGTATGTAAATGACAGTGACACTGCTTTAAGAAATGCAGACAGTGGAATGGGAATATTAGTGCTAGAGCTCAGGGGGAAATGTATTGTGGTGATTGATGGTGTTTATGGGTAACTTTTGTGGTTTGATTTTTATTTAGGAACAGGATTTTCTCCACGGTGCCGGGGCTGAGCTCAGGTTCACTCAGGTAGCGCTGAACTTCAATGGTGACAGTGGCACTCTTCACCTTCCACGTTTCCATCACCCGTTGGTCAAGAAGATCCCACAGGCCTGTCCCTAAAATAGTGAGAAAATACATTTCATATATGCTGTAAAATACAACATGACCATGGTGAACTTACCTGAGGTATATCCAGCTGCTGCAGAGGTATCAGCAGGATTGGGTATTGGGTCAGATGCTGTTGATTCCCTTACTTTAGCTGCACATTCAGCTGTCAGCCTATTGACAGCATTCTGGGCATTAGATGGGTTGCAAAAGCCCATAGTTTTAAAATGGGGATCCAGAATAGTGGCAAGGGTCATTTGGCTGGATTTATCATAATGAGCCTCAGACATCTGTGCTGCCATCTCATCAGTCACTCCTTACTGCTTTGTTGTTATAGCATGCCTCAACATGCAGATGAGAGTTTTTTTTCTGCTGAGAGTTCAACAGTTGCCTCTTTAACCCTTAATCGCCCCTCAAGTAGGGTTTACGTTTGAGTCCCTTGTGCTCAGATAGACCCCAAACTTTTACAGAGCGATTGCATAAGGAAATATAATTTTTTTACATGGAAAACTATATATCATTTTTTTTATTTACTTCTCAACTATACATTTATGCTGTGTTTTTGTGGGTATTTGGTAGTTTTTTACCTATTTACTGCACAAATACTTAACTATGTCATAAATTGGCTCATTAAAAATTATTTTTTAATGAAAAAATCACTTGAATGATGATCTTAAATAAATATAAATAGTTTTTGGACATTGCTCTATGTGTTAGGGATAGAATACCGCCATCTGTAGGTTTGTGGAAAAACTTTAGGAATTATAGTTAAAGAGAGAGAGAGTGCAATGACCACATTATCCAATAGAGGTCCATAGGGAGGTTATGCAAAAGTTAAGCTGCCTTTCATCTTTCTTTTATTTGCTCTTTTCCCTCTCTTTCTCATGATTGTTCCATGTTGCATTTGTGCTCTAGTATTTGTCCTTCATTTATGTATGGAATTTTTTCAGATTTATGCCAGTTTTGTTGATTTTATTTGCCAGTTTCTATAAAAATGCTCTCTGTTGCAGTCACACACATGTGTGTGTTTGTGTGTGTGTGTGCGCGTGTGTGTATGAGACAGAAAGTTCGTTCCACTTTGTGTTTATGCTCTAGGACCAGATCTTGATATAAATGTAGACATTTTCAGATTTATACTGGATTTAGTTGACTTTTTTTACAAACAAAGTGAAAAAAAAAGCATTTTTTACATTTTCCCATTCATTGCCAAAATCCAAAAAAATGCTCCAGACACTTGTGTTTGTGTGTATGTGCGTGTCAGTGAACATGCTTGTTCCATATTGCATTTGTGCTCTAGTATTAGTACTTCATTTATGTATGAAAATCTTTCAGATTTATGCCAGTTTTGTTGATTTTATTTGCCAGTTTCTATAAAAATGCTCTCTGTTACAGTCACACACATGTGTGTGTTTGTGTGTGTGTGTGTGTGCCTGTGTGTATGAGACAGAAAGTTCGTTCTACTTTATGCTCTAGGACCAGACCTTGATATAAATGTGGACATTTTCAGATTTATACTGGATTTAGTAAAAAAAAAATGACAAAAAAAGTGAATTTTTTTTATTTTTTACACTTTCCCATTCATTTTCTACGGAAGCCCTGAACCGCATGGTGAAAAAAACAAAACAAATCCTTGTGGTGGGAGGAAAAAAAAAAAAGAAAACTTATCTCGTTATTTCAACATATTAACTCGTTATTTCAAGATATAAAGTCGTTATTTCAAGATATTAAGTCGTTATTTCAACATAATATCTCGTTATTTCAAGATAATAACTCGTTATTTCAACATAATAACTCGTTATTTCAAGATATTAAGTCGTTATTTCAAGATATTAAGTCGTTATTTCAACATAATATCTCGTTATTTCAACATAATATCTCGTTATTTCAAGATATTAAGTCGTTATTTCAACATAATATCTCGTTATTTCAAGATATTAAGTCGTTATTTCAACATAATAACTCGTTATTTCAACATAATATCTCGTTATTTCAAGATATTAAGTCGTTATTTCAACATAATATCTCGTTATTTCAAGATATTAAGTCGTTATTTCAACATAATATCTCGTTATTTCAAGATAATAACTCGTTATTTCAAGATAATAACTCGTTATTTCAACATAATAACTCGTTATTTCAAGATATTAAGTCGTTATTTCAAGATATTAAGTCGTTATTTCAACATAATAACTCGTTATTTCAAGATATTAAGTCGTTATTTCAACATAATATCTTGTTATTTCAAGATATTAAGTCGTTATTTCAACATATTAACTTGTTATTTCAAGATATAAAGTCGTTATTTCAAGATATTAAGTCGTTATTTCAACATAATATCTCGTTATTTCAAGATAATAACTCGTTATTTCAACATAATAACTCGTTATTTCAAGATATTAAGTCGTTATTTCAAGATATTAAGTCGTTATTTCAACATAATATCTCGTTATTTCAACATAATATCTCGTTATTTCAAGATATTAAGTCGTTATTTCAACATAATATCTCGTTATTTCAAGATATTAAGTCGTTATTTCAACATAATAACTCGTTATTTCAACATAATATCTCGTTATTTCAAGATATTAAGTCGTTATTTCAACATAATAACTCGTTATTTCAACATAATATCTCGTTATTTCAAGATATTAAGTCGTTATTTCAACATAATATCTCGTTATTTCAACATAATATCTCGTTATTTCAAGATATTAAGTCGTTATTTCAACATAATATCTCGTTATTTCAAGATATTAAGTCGTTATTTCAACATAATAACTCGTTATTTCAACATAATATCTCGTTATTTCAAGATATTAAGTCGTTATTTCAAGATATTAAGTCGTTATTTCAACATAATAACTCGTTATTTCAAGATATTAAGTCGTTATTTCAACATAATATCTTGTTATTTCAAGATATTAAGTCGTTATTTCAACATAATAACTCGTTATTTCAAGATATTAAGTCGTTATTTCAACATAATAACTCGTTATTTCAAGATATTAAGTCGTTATTTCAACATAATATCTTGTTATTTCAAGATATTAAGTCGTTATTTCAACATAATATCTCGTTATTTCAAGATATTAAGTCGTTATTTCAACATAATAACTCGTTATTTCAACATAATATCTCGTTATTTCAAGATATTAAGTCGTTATTTCAAGATATTAAGTCGTTATTTCAACATAATAACTCGTTATTTCAAGATATTAAGTCGTTATTTCAACATAATATCTTGTTATTTCAAGATATTAAGTCGTTATTTCAACATAATAACTCGTTATTTCAAGATATTAAGTCGTTATTTCAACATAATAACTCGTTATTTCAAGATATTAAGTCGTTATTTCAACATAATAACTCGTTATTTCAAGATATTAAGTCGTTATTTCAACATAATAACTCGTTATTTCAACATAATATGTTAAGCGTTGTTTTCATTCCAATATCCGCCACAAGAGGGCAGAATAAGACAGGGAATCAATTAACGCATTGTAGTTATACTGATACTGTTAATGCATATGCATTCATTCCTGGCTAACTTTTATTGAGATTAAATTGATGTTGCCCCCATATAGCCTAGCTACTACCGTAAAAGGTTGTCATAAATAGGCTAACCTAGGGCGTTTAGTCTGTGTAGTTTTCATAACACCATCAACTATATTCCACTTGTCTAATAGGCCTACGTGCCATAATAGACAAGTAACGTAGGCCTATCCAGCAACTAGGACTATTACTTAGCCAATTGTTCTTTCTGGTGAATGTGGATATTAGACTAATAGCTATGCAATTTTCAGACACGGTGCAACAATAAAATGAGAAAAACACAAACAGGAAGCCTCAGGTTCCCGTGAGTTCCTCTATAATGCGACTTGCATGCTTGTAACAATTAACGCGTCGATTCAACGCGGACCGCAAGCGCTGTGGTTGGTCTGCCAGAACCCCTCTCTCATGGGTATCATGCTACTCTGCAAGTGTAACTGCGCGGACAATGGCGCAGAAGTATAAATGAAAATCAAAGCGCAGATCACGGCGTAGAGACTACGGCGAAGGTCCGACGCAGAAGTATTCAGCCCTCGTTAGTACGGAGCCCGGCACGTCACCTATAGGAGAAAAACTATCAATCCGTGCCGACGGTTTTGCAATCCGTTCCCTCAGTTTATAAACCGTGGTCACGAATTCTTAAACTGTTCCCTCGGTTTAACAAATCGTGCCCACGGATTAATAAACCGTACCCACGAATTTCCAATCCGTGCGCTCAGATTTTGCAAACCGTACCCTCGGTTTTTAAATCCGTTCCCACAAATTCATAATCCGTGCGCACGCTTTAACAATCCGTGCGCACGGGTTTGTAAAAACTTTACTCACGGATTCATTTTAGAAGAAGAACAGCAAACTCCCAGGTAGCCTAACGAATCTTATTGTTTTATTGTGTATTATTCATAAATGTATATTAACTGCAGTGATTCTCTATAAACGGGTGGCGGAATACAACGATTTAATAAGAATTATGTGCGTCAAATCTTGTTTAACTGTAATAATCTTAGCACTTTATTATTATTGCCTAATTAACCTGACATTGTGTATTATGACTGACTTTTAATTTCTTTGTTCCCTTTTCTTCTTCTAAATGCATGTAGCCTAAATGCAACAATAGGCAAATAATAAGTATAATAATAATAACAACAACAATTATTATTATTTATTGTATTGATTTTTTTAAATGTATTTATTTATCAATTATTTTTAATTTCTGACTATAAATGAGTACACTTAAAACAGTATGTTTATCATAAAATAATTAATTAATGCTTTATTTTAAAAAAAAAAAGTTTTTACAGTTTTAGAAATGTTTGTGTAGGCTACTATTCATTTTTAACATGAAGACTTGTTTTGGTGATTTTATTATACTATGCTTTTTGCCCAAAATTTACTTTAAAAGATACAAATAATGACTCTCTGTGTGTATTATAATATTGTAATGCAATATTGTAATGCATTATTTTTCAAAGTAACTTTCCCCAACACTGATTTTAGACAAAATGAGACTCTTCCTGTTTCCTTTTTTGTCATTACTTTAATCGCTCTCCATGGCAAGACTGTTTGAAATATCCGATATCCATTCGTATTTTAGCATTTTTCGTATCTTTATTTCTGTTGTCCGAGTTTGGTGGAGATTCACCTACGAGGAACGTAAAAACTCAGAGCCTGATTTATCAAAAAATCTACATTCAAACCAAAATATCCGACTTCCTGTTGGTTGGAGCTAATGACTGTAAATTAGAAAGTTATCTGACTCGATGAGATCAGTATACGTATATTTACCGAGTTTGGTGACTGTAGGTAAAACTAACCCAGCAACTTTTGACAAAAGGTGGCGCTATAGAGCCCCTCATCCCGCCCATTTCTGAGGCTTTGGCCATGTCTACTGAATGATATCTCTGATGTGTGTCGAGTTTCATGCAACTATACATGTCTCAAAAACATCCTAAAAGATTATTAGACTTTGACATGTAGCCATGGCAACTGCATTTCAAATATCAGGAATCCATACACATGTCCATCTGTCATGTTATGACATTATATTGATGAATTTTGAAGTAAATCGGGTGAAAAAAAATGGTGATTTAAAGCATTTTTGAAAGTGACACGCGTCCTGCTGCCAGTTGGTGGCGCTATAACTTTGACTCACAAAAGTCATATCCATGTGATCGGCCACCTACAACAAACACATCACTCAAGTTTTATCCAAATCAGTCAATGTTTGCAGAATTTATATAACACACTTCCTGTTTCCCTTTTCTCGCCATAAATTCATCTCCTCGCCATGGCCAAACCATTCAAGATATCAAAATCCTCTTGCAATGTAGCATCCTCAATCTTGACTTCATGGTGACCGAGTTTAGCACTGATCGGGTGAATCGCCTAGGAGGAGTATATCAAATTCCTGAACAAACCATAATAGCTCACTTCCTGTTGGGCTGACATTAGAGCACGAATGTTGTTCGGCCCGATGAGTATCATAGATCTACGTGCATGTGTGTTTGATATATGGAGCAAGTTTTCCGACACCACTTAAGGGTGTGCTGTCAAGCCCCCCATCACGCCCAGGTACCAGCTTTGGTCTTTGCGGCCCTGATGGCTGCAAATTCGGATGTGTGTGCAAAGTTTCAAGAGTTTTCGAGCATGATAAGGGCCAAAAAAGTGTGTGAATAGTCGATAAAAATAAACAAATTTGTTCTTAGAAGAACAATAGGGCCTTTGCCCTTTCAGGGCTTGGGCCCTAATAATAATCCTTAGAACAACAATAGGGCCTTTGCCCTTTCAGGGCTTGGGCCCTAATTATTTGTAAAAGCAACTTTCACAATAAATATGTAAGCAGCAACCCCACCTTACAACCCCAGTGAGCATGATAAAAGGGACTATAAGTGAGAAAAACTAGAGCGATACAAAGCAAACATATACAATTCTGGAAAGTATTTTTACGGCAAGAAAGGAGAAAAACATAACTTAAACAGTTAGAATGTTTACTTTATCCATTTTTGCTTTATCTTTTTATTCTCTGAAATTTTCTGGGGACCCCTTGGAATTTTCTGGAGGACCCCTGAGGTTCCCCGGACCCCAGTTTGAAAACCCCTGGTTTAAGGAACTGATTATATAAACCGTGGCCTGCCAGAGAACAGCTCGGTAGGAAAAAAACGTTGGGAAAGTGGTGACTGCCACTGGTGGTCCGCTGGAATAACGATAAGCAAAATGCAAGTGCACCGCCGGTGAGCCACCAGGCTACCTGCTGGTCGTAGGTTTGCTCTAGTTTTCATAACAATGGATCATCTACCAATTAATAGTTTTCAAATATGTGGCCTAGTTATTATTATTATTATATTTATATTGTTTGGTTTTGTGCTAATATTTCCAGTATTTGCTCTTTAGGACAGCGCCATAATTTATCTATTTGATTTAGTTCATTTGTTAACTTTAGATTATAAAGCTATAATGTAAAGTTTATTTATTTAATTAAGTTACATATATCATATCCCTTGAAACCATATTTCTTATGGCGTAGCTTTATGTGTTTGACCTTTATTGGTCCGATCAGAAACAGATCTGTTTAATCGACTTGCTTAGCCTTTGCACTGCTTTGCTGCGGCTATTATTAATAATATTATTTTAACTATTACTGTTGTTGTTGTTGTTACTGAATGGTACGTGATAGAGTAGACTGTTATTAAACCTACTTAGTTACAGACTAAATAGAACTATTGTTTCACCATACTACATTTGTACATCGGCCACATTTGATCGTAACACAATAGGAAGGTCAAAGCTGACGGTTGGCGGGAGCAAACCGCATGTCACAACTCGAGAAAAGTCGGCCTAGATCATCGCAGTCATGGCGGAGAAGGAGGATGACTTGTATGACTTCCTTCGCAATCGTGGAGTGTCAGAGGACACGGTAAATTGCATGATTGAGCAAAAGGTGATTCAAAATGCAAATTAAACATGTTCATTATTTTGCATGTAGTTATCGCACATTTAGTTTGAAATGTTGAAACTGTAGTAATTACACCTAGACATATTTAACAGCGCTTCGTCAGACGTAACATCCCGCCTTTCACAAATACAACAACAGCCGTTTTTAAAATCCTATCCAATGGTTGAAAAGAAAGGAGAGAGCGATGGGAGCAAGTGGAGCAAAAGAAAGAACACAAAAGTAAGAAAATTAGTGTTGCTCAGGGAGAAGATGAAATAGTTAAGAACCACCACAAGCCTATTTTTATTTCTCTCCGTTTTAAATATTTCTCTCAGTTTATTTCGGCTCTGTTTGAGTGTGCCTTTCAGTCTACGCGCTGATATGAGCAGATATCCGATCACTATGCACAAGTTAGGGGTGTTTAGCCACGCTTGCAATGCTGGTGTCAGAGAGTTATACTCACGGAACACTATAGTTATTCACAATCACGAAAGTTCATTATTTGAATGCGTTTAAAAGCATTACGTTACCGGTTAAACATTTCATGCGCGCGCTCATGCACTGTTTTAACATGCGCTGAGCTCGCGCACTAAAAGCCTGTCAAACACGTGATTACTGGACTAAGTAGTCTTATTGCGCTAATACTGTCAAATACACACATGGTTAACATAAACACAGTCAGTTATGTCTATAGTGAAAGTAAAATCGCGTGTCTGTGTATTAGATGTGTAGAGGTCTTACATTGACAGAAGCGCAGCCTTTAGTGAAAACACTACCGCTTGTCCTTAAAGGGACAGTTCACCTCTAAAACAATGTCATTATTTACTCACTCTAATGTTGTTCAAACCTGTATTAATTTCTTCTGTTGAACACAGACAGCTGATGGTAGCCATTGACATTCATATTATTATTTCCTACAATGGGGACCAGCAACTGTTGGTTTCCGACATTCTTTAAAATATATTTCATGTCCAACAGAAGAAAGAACTTTATTCAGGTTTAAAACAACTTGAGCGCCAGTAATTGATGACAGAATTTTCATTTGAGTGAACTCTCAATTTAATTTTACATTTATTCATACACTTTCATGCTGTACTGCTCTGAGCTGCCACTGTAAATCTTTATATTTATTTATTTTATATTATACTATACAATAGGAATGTGTACAAGGTTTTTTTTTAAGTAAGGTTTTTCCAAGTCTTTTAAGTAAAATTCAAAAAGAGTATTGCAATAAAAACAAAAAATTATAATAAAAATAATAATAACTCTTTCTGTTCTTCAAAACTGATGTGACAAGCCATCAGAACCGAACCAAAAACGTGGTTAAAAACCGAGGTATGTATTGAAGCGTGGACTAACTGTATTGTTGCATCCCTACTGTACAACCAGATATGATTATTATTTATTTATTCATGTTGAACCAGTCCAATATGACTGTCAGTTGAAAACCTTTAAACCTTGTGTTGTAAGAATTTGTTTTATTTGTTATGAATCTATTTTGATGCGTTTTCTGTAACTTTTGTAATTTTACATAGGCTTAAAAATATCGAAATTAATATCGATATCGCAATATTCATTATCGATATCGCAATATCACATTTTTGTGAATATCGTGCACCCCTATTTCACACTTGGTTCGATTGCCTGGACCAAACCCGAGTTCGATTGCTCCCCCCTGCCCCCGCTATAATATATTAATATTATATTATTTGGGTCTGAACCATACAGTCTATGGTCCGAACCGGGGTGCGTTTGCGTCATCAAAGCAGCAGCTGTTTACCCCGTTACTTGGTAACGACGTCGAGCGAGAAGGTGGCAAAATGAATAGCGTTGTTCACCTAACTTTTATATTTTTGATTTTTAACGGTTGATTTTGTTACCAAAGCTTCAGTAGGTTATGGCACTTGCGTCTATCTGCCGCGAATGTACTTCAAATGCTCTAAAGAAAGCTGACAACGAGCAGAAATGAGATCTACAGCTCTCTGCTTACAGTATGTCAGTCACGCTCGTCAGGACTCGAATACGGTTCGCGGGTGCGCACCCGAGTTCGGAAGTGTTGGGGTAACAGCTTAGGACCCAGGACCAGTGGTGAAAAATGAAGACCAGGAGTCAGGAGTAAGATTATTTAAGAAAATTTTACTGGAGAATAGTTTGCAGTTTCATCAGCAGAAGCCAGCTTCAAGAGGAGTTTGTAGGCCGCGCTCCCTCAAACAGTCTCCCCGCCTCCGTCTAACGTACATACAATTTTCTGAACAGTTATACTGTTTTCAAGGTCTAGACACGTCATTACTGCCATGTGGAATGATTCTGATTGGTTCTTACAACATGCAACGTAAGCAACTTTCCATAGTAGACAGATAGGAGCATATATCTCTAAAAATGCGTAGACTTGATGTCGCCCAGGCCCAGATTAGTCCCCAGTGACCTCGGAGGTCACAGAAAAGCGTCTAAAGGTCTGGCATCGCCTGCAGGAAGGCCCATATCCAATACTGAATCTGCACAAATCATACAACGCACACACACAATACTCCAGAGAATACCAGTTTTCATCAAGGTCGGGACATCTTAACTAACTATCAACAAAGCACTTCTCCAAAACATGCTGATACTACATTTAGTACAGAAGTGACTTTATTCTATTCTATAAAGAAAGAAAAATATATCACGGAGGTACATTTCTCCCCAAAGAATCCCCTAGCTGTTACATGGATGACCCCAGGGGTCACCTCAGTAAGACATATAGTTAACACATGCTGATCTCGTTTTACTCCCTGGAGTGTATTACAACACCAAGGACAGTTGCCTGTCAGCACGTCTTGACACAGACATCAGAGCAGCTCCTGAATAATCTGGATTCAAAAGCACAGAGGAACTAAAACACTACAATATCCAAAATCACTTTAATATTGAACATAAAATCATTCTTGAAGGATATGTGTCTGATGAAGAGACAAGTGATGTTTGGCTTGACCCTTGACCCTTCAGAAGACAGCGTTCACGCTTGATGTGGTAATTTCACAGCATAGGCTACACGCAGGTTTGAAGAGTCGTTCTCGCTCCCTACAGTGCAATTCGGCTAGGTATACATCTGCACGAAAATATCACAGAGAAAGTCATCATAGCTTGCGTAGTATAGACCCAGCTCCCAACCCAACTTTGAGAATAGATTAACGGCGATATTTTTTTTTATTTTTATTGCCCGATAAGTGTCACATTAACGCAGCACGTTAACGCCATTAATGGCCCACCACTAAATCGAATATAAAATAACACTAGTTTTTCTGAACAAATTGATAGATTATTGTTTTTTAAAGCTGCGAGTATCTTTCTCTTCGCTTTGTTGTTTGATTCACATTAATGGCACAATCAGTTTTATTAGACGGGTTTATTAGACGCTGCCC
The DNA here is from genome assembly GCA_033150135.1 of Gobio occitaniae. Classification (NCBI taxonomy): domain Eukaryota; kingdom Metazoa; phylum Chordata; class Actinopteri; order Cypriniformes; family Gobionidae; genus Gobio; species Gobio occitaniae. The sequence continues at coordinate 63,152 of JARQWZ010003538.1, forward strand.
CTTTAAGGCCGAATGCAGATCTAATAATATACATAATATTTTCTCCCGACTATTAATGCCCATTTAAGACACAAACTGTGTTTAAGTGAATACTCTCCAAGCGGTCATTTTGACATAGGCTATTTGTTGTGTGTATTTGATGGTTTAGACACGAAACAAAGCCTTGTACTATAAAGTGCAAGTTGCGGTCGGTTTCAAAGCGCACACACTTAAGCCGCCTTGAAGTTGGAAACTCTTGTGTGGATCATTGTGCTTTTAATAGCTCTATCTATTTATTAACAAACACGTCCTGCAATTTAGCAACAGTAGAGACTGCATTTTACAATAATCCGATTGTGCTGATTCTGATGTTAAGTTTAGGGTTTAGGAGGAACCAATGCTCACAGCTGTAGGGTAGGAAGTTGCGCAATATGGAACGTGGCAACTTTTTAATAGTTTTACCTCTTCTATTCATAATTCTTGGCAACCAAAATCGAAAATACAATTAATATCACAAGTGTAACCAGACTAAACTTAAGCAGGGACTGTCATGTCGTGCGTGCTGTAGCTTTCTGTGAGACATCGCTCTCTCTCTCTTTTGGTTTTCCACTAGCAAAAATGTAACACATGGTTTAATATTATTTCTTATAGAAATGGCTGGCAATATAGAATTTGCCATACAACGTCTATGTAGCAATAATAAATAGTAAGTGTATTTTATTCATTGCTTCAGTACCGACAGCAGAACCGATAGCATCAGAGTTTATCGATACTGCGGTCTTTCATAATTTAGCACCGGGGCTCATTTAATACCTAGTTACCACTGTAAACTAAGCGGCGCTGCACGCTTTTAAACACTATGCATTGTACGGAAGTTGAAAAGAAAATACCATCTAAACTTTTCTGAACACAGTCAGTTCCCCTCATCTATACATTCATATAAACCCCACCCCAAATGTATCGCGATTAATTTAGCATCTCAACCGACTTTAATCGTCACATATTTAATCTATTTTCAACTGGTTCCGGGTGCGTTGTTACATCCCTAATTACAAAAGGAATAAAAATAAAATGTAACTAATAGAAAATTCAGACATATTCCATCTTTGGACTAGGGTTGTTGTAAGTTTTAAGTGTCAAAAATTGTGTTCATGATGGGTGAAACTGCAGCCTTTACAAATCCCTAAACATGTCTTTACACATGTATATGTTCATAGATTGACCAATCAACTGTAAAAACAATGGATGACAACACACTGGAGAGATTCCTGCCAGCCCTTGGTGATAGGGTTGCGTTGAGGCGTTACTGTGACAATGACAACCACGTTAAACAATCTAGAAAACTAAGTCTTCTTGAAAAACTAAGGAAGAAAATGAAACTTAGACATGCCTCAATCTTCCAAGAGGATGCTGATGAAAAGGAGGAATGTGGGACCACAAGAAAGACAATGATTGGAAACAAAAATGCTTGCAAAGACACAAGACGGGTTGAACTTGGATGGATACACAATGGAAAACAAGTTCGAACCAAATGTGGTGGTGGGACAAGAAAGCTGAATGTTCCGAAAACTGCTGCTTACGATGACCTCATCAAGCTGGGAAAGGAGCTTTTTTTTCCTCGGGGTCAGTCAAAGAAAGGTCCAGAAGTCAATTTTTCTTTCAAAATATATGATTTTCAAGAGTGTGAAATGCCACATGATCTCACTGTTGGAGGGCTGTATGAATCGGTTAAACTGGGAGTACTGAGATTCTACTTGGTAACACTTGATCTTGAAGAATCTGAAGCTTCTTCAGATGATCTTCAAACTTCAGACACACCATCAGAACAAAATGATGACTGCTACATAACAGCCGAGACCTATTTGTCATCTGATGATGAAATACAGTTTGGTCCAGTGGAGGATCCTTACTACAACTCTGACGATACTCTTTCCATAGATGTACCTCAAGAAGAGATACTATCCCAGTCAAGAGAGGTAGCACAATTGGTAACACCTCATGAAGAGATACCATCCCAGTCAAGAGAGGTAGCACAATTGGTAACACCTCATGAAGAGATACCATCCCAGTCAAGAGAGGTAGCACAATTGGTAACACCTCATGAAGAGATACCATCCCAGTCAAGAGAGGTAGCACAATTGGTAACACCTCATGAAGAGATACCAACCCAGTCAAGAGAGGTAGCACAATTGGTAACACCTCATGAAGAGATACCATCCCAGTCAAGAGAGGTAGCACAATTGGTAACACCTCATGAAGAGATACCATCCCAGTCAAGAGAGGTAGCACAATTGGTAACACATCAAGATTCAGCTCCAAAGGTGCTGAGACTTCATCGTGTCAACATCATTCATGATATGGTGGAGCAGTTTAAAGATGCCAGTGTTGTGGAGGCCAGACTGTCAGTTATCTTTGTTGATGAATGTGGCATTGATGCATCAGGTGTTGCCCGGGATGCATATTCAGGTTTTTGGGAAGCTTTTTTTCTGAATTGTGCAGATGGGGAAATTGAGTATGTCCCAGCACTTCAGCCTGAGTATGGAAAAGAAGAATGGGAGGCAGTTGGTCGAATTCTACTAAAAGGATACCAGGATCATGGATTCTTTCCAGTGAAGCTGTCGTTGGCCTTTGGAGTCTGTCTCCTTCATGGGGAGAACAAAGTGACACCAGGCATGCTGATTGAATCTTTTATGAGGTATGTACTGTAGTATTGTTGCCAGTTGCACAATTAAATGGTGGTGCATGTCAAAAGAGCTATTGAATAGTATGACAGATATTTCAGCCTGGTCTTATTGGTAATACTTAGTTATTAATACGAAATTTTCAAAGACCTAAACGTACATTTTTGTATACTTGGACTTGGTACTAAAACGAACAATATGGGCGAATTGGCAGCATATCATAAATATATATGTTACTTTTATCATTTTATAGATAAATGTAATATTCCTAAACCCCACCTGAACCAAAACATACCCATTTTATACAGAATATAAAAGGAATGAAACATAATAAACAGAAATGTGTAGGAAAATGAAAATTTTAGTAACAAGCATTAAAACGATATTTTGAACTGCTAATCCTACACCTAAACCTACCGAAAACCATTTCTTAAAACAACATACTTTTATAAATAAAAGAAAAAAGACAAACAACATAATCATAATCATTTATTTATTGTGAAAAGTGGTATCAAAAGTAGTTCAAATGATGATGAGCTGTAGTCACAGTCCTCTCTGGCGGTAGTAGTTTTTTTTATAGGGTACAGAGCAGAATGTAACATCAATCCATGAAAATATGAATCCGGCTTAGTATAAAACATAATCACGTGACTGCGTATTATTAATATAATCTTATGACTATTCTTTTGTATGATTTACGTTTTAGGTGGGTTTATCTCAATTAAAGCACAGTTTTAAAATTCTATTTATAATAATAAAATGTATTTCCATGCAGCTACAGGGAGTGCAGAATTATTAGGCACGTTGATTTTCTGATCATATTTTTTTTCCAGGCACATTTGACCAATTCCAAACCACAGTAATCCTAATAACTACTATTGATTTAGTATTTAATAATGTATAAGTGATATATAATTGTTCATGAAGGCTGGAAATGAAAAACAACTTATATTCAGGTGTGCAGAATTATTAGGCATGTTTTCTTTTACAGATAAATTGAGCCAAAAAAGAGATTTAACTCAGACTGAAAAGTCAAAAAGTATTAAATGCCCATGAGAAGGATGCAATACTAGACATTGCAGTTAAGGCGTGACCATTGGACAGTGAAATGCTCGTTGGGTCAGCAGGATCTGACAAAAACAGGTGGTGAAGAAAAGACACCTATTAACCGCAAAAGAATTAAGAATTAAGGTGAAGAATTAAGGGTGAAACCATCAGGAACCCTTTAGTCTCCAGCGCCACCATTTTCCAGAGCTGCAACCTACCTGGAGTCTCCAGAAGTGAAGGTGTCAGGATCTCAGAGACTTCAGTTAGGTAAAGAATCCTAAAAAATGACCCCCACTAGATAAGAATCACAAGCTGAAGTGTTGTAAAATACATGAAGAAGGTTTTTTTATAGGCTTTATGGACAGATAGGTTGAGAGTGACTCTTGAAGGACCAGCACCACATCCTCTAGTACCACTGTTTGAAGAATTCATCTTCCAGAACCTGGCAGTATGTTTTGGGAGTTCATTTTTAGTCCATCTCTGCAAAACGGACTTCAGGATGGACTAAAATGAACTCCCAAAACGTACTGCCAGATTCTGGAAGATGAATTCTTCAAACAGTGGTACTAGAGGATGTGGTGCTGGTCCTTCAAGAGTCATTCTCAACCTATAAAACCTATAAAAAAGCAGGCTTCATGTATTTTACAACACTTCAGCTTGTGATTCTTATCTAGTGGGGGTCATTTTTTAGGATTCTTTACCTAACTGAAGTCTCTGAGATCCTGACACCTTCACTTCTGGAGACTCCAGGTAGGTTCAGCTCTGGAAAATGGTGGCGCTGGAGACTAAAGGGTTCCTGATGGTTTCACCATTAATTCTTCACCTTAATTCTTCATTCTTTTGCAGTTAACAGGTGTCTTTTCTCCGCCACATGCCCTTAACTGCAATGTCTAGTATTGCATTAGTATTGCATCCTTCTCATGGGCATTTTAATACTTTTTGACTTTTCAGTTTGAGTTAAATCTCTTTTTTGGCTCAATTTATCTGTAAAAGAAAACATGCCTAATAATTCTGCACACCTGAATATAAGGTGTTTTTCATTTCCAGTCTTCATGAACAATTATATATCACTTATAAATTATTAAATACTAAATTAATAGTAGTTATTAGGATTACTGTGGTTTGGAATTGGTCAAATGTGCCTGGAAAAAAAATATGATCAGAAAATCAACGTGCCTAATAATTCTGCACTCCCTGTAGAGTGATAGGGAACGTTATACTCTCATCTCAGCAGTGGCTGGCCAGGCTGAGCATCAGTAGCAACCTGTTGAGATCACCGTCATTTGACTGCTTTAATTGAGAGAGAACCATTTAAAACGTCAACCACACAAAAAAAAAAAAATCTTAAGAATAAATTCATAATGACATACTCTTGCCAGCCACCAGACCGACTGTCAGCTGCCACCATAGACCGTAAAAAAATATGGACGACGCGACTTCATTGACTTCCGCTGACCATAGTTGAAGCTTTCATAGGCCCGCTCACGGCGCTGACATATTGGGACCGAGTCTGCGCAGTAGCGATCTCGGGACCGGAGTTGCGCAGTAGAGAACAGGAAGTAGAGGCGCGATTATCAAAAGCCCGCCCACACTCTCGCAGATGCAGAACAATTAATTATGTTGGTGTGAAATAAACAGTTATAGAAATGTAGAAATTAAAGCTAAAGCTCCAATCTCCTCCCTAAAATCCCGAAAAAAGTCTGTTAGTGCCTCAGTGACAACTTCGCTCAGAGAAGCCGTCAATCTCAGCTGTCAATCATGACGTCACACCCCCCGTTTTTATAGCATCAAATAACTAACTAAAACTAAGCTTATTTAAAAAACAAACACTTGAAATGAAATCATTGTAATAAAAACTGCCTACAATGACAGAAACCATCTTTAGGAAACAATTATTTGAAGTGTAATTGAATTGTTTAGTGTGTCTCGCTCTCCATTCAAACACATGGAGAGGCGGGGTTTAGGAGCTATACTGGGACCGGCCACCGGGGGGCGATCGAGGCTCGGAAGCTTCAGTTTCTCACAGGAGCGCTGCAGGCTTGGCTGCCACCAGCCACTGATAGGTCATGTGACCTGCCAGAATCAGACTAGGCTGACTTAAAGGGGTACTTCAGCGCTAGGAAGATGAATCTGTATTTAAACTCGGTCATTTATGTAGTAGAAATGTGAAATTATTTTTGAATTTGGTGCCTTCTAGACTGAGAAAACACAGAAAATGTATTTTTGTCTCATGGGGATGAAAGAACACAATTCCCAGAAAGCACTTCGCTGCCCGAGGCTGCTCAAGGCACGGCTTACTGGTTTGCTTGCCCACCGCGTTCATTTTCATAAAATCAGTTCAGTTAGAGACGCTACAATTAAAAACTGAACATGTCTGTTCGATATATTATGAGTGAGTCGATTGAGTGTCACGGCACAAACGCAGCATGATCGGATTAAATTCATCACATTGGCTGAGGTAATCGCGGGATTCGCGGCTGCGGCAGCATTCACAGCGCGTGATCAGTCTGGCACATTTTCAGTTCATGTCTTTGGAAGCTTCACTTTCATAGAAAGTTCATTTGAACAGTTGAAACACTCACTTTGCTCTCCACCGCTCCGTTTACATGAATCTCCACAGCTCCGCGAGCCGAGTGCTGTGAGTGCTGTGAGTGTGATGTTTAAAACATGTGGAAACAGCGCCTCCTGCTGGCTGTAGTCTTTAGCCTCAAGACAAAAACTCCTCCGATGACGCAAAATGATGATATTTGCGTCATCGGAGGAATTTTTCCAAAAATAAAATACATAGTTCTCTCGTCTAAGGGTCATATGAGGGGGGAAAGTACGACAATTTGAATATACAAATATACTGGGTTTCTACTGATACAAAGCTTAATGCTAATCGCTGAAGTAACCTTTTAAAGCAGTGCATGCCGTTTAGAAATTTTGTCTGTCTTAAGGCAGTGCCGACGGCACGTGACTGTGACGTATGTCAACAAAGTACCGCGAGAGCGATTCCGGCTAATACCACCGGTGCAGCTTCTCTAGAGTGGCTGCACGAGCTCTGATGACACAGCTGTTCCACGTTTGGTCGGAGTCAACGCATGACAGTGATCGTGTGTTTCATGTTTATTCTAAAACCTGAATGTTTATTCAGTTTTTTTATAACGGTAAAACCTCTTTTCATGTAGCTGCGATGTTAGTGTCATGTTTATCAAAATAAAACTGATAAATAAACATAGACCCCACTTCATTGATAGTGTAGGCTTATGTTGAACTTTATTCTTGTACAAACAGACGCTGTATTAAGCAGCCTAAATAAAGTACTGAATGAAACCGTTTTCTGACACAGCTGTGTATTTGACAAATATTGCATTTTTCACTTCATCTGTGATAAAGTATGCAAACAGCACAAGCATCACTACGGGAAGCAGGAAGTGTCCGACTTCACGTCTCCGTTTGCAGCTCCTCCCCGCCTGCACGCGGCTACTCTCGCCGATCGGATGCATCTAGCCGCAGCCGATGTCGAAACGCACTTAATGGCAGCTGCCACTAGCCTCACGTGACCTGTCAGTGGCTGCTCCTGCCAGCCAGCTGAAGATTAAACCCCCTCTCTTAAAATGCCAACTGAACAATACCTGAGAACTGAGTACCTCAGAGATGACTTCTTTTTGTAGGCCAAACCGGAAGTTAGTGACGCACGGGTTCCCTCGATTAAAAGACTATGCATTTTTCCCATAGGTCACAAATACTTTCTGTGTTTAACAAAGGGTTATGACACTTGCACGTTTTGTCTATCAAGATAATCGTTATAAGTTAACACAACATTTATACATTTTGAAGCCTAAATAAGTTGTCAGATATAAGAATAAGAAGCTAACAGTTGTCTATAAACACAACAGCACACCATTGTCGTGAATCAATGTCACCACCATGAAAATTCCTGAAACTTTATTTAAAAACATGCTTAATGATTATATGTGCTGTGTATGAATACTTGTCCACTTTTTCATGAGAAATGCTATCCAAATGTCCTGTTTGTCATGATGACGTCTAAAGTTCCCACCAAAGGAAGTAGTCTGTTTTAGCAATTTGTTAGCAACCACAGTTTTTAAGACACAATAAAGGTTTAAAAAAATATGGTTATAACTGGTGTATTGTCATAGATCAAAAATGTGAAAATAACCAAGGGTTTGTTAACCCTTTCAAACAAACCCATTGACTTTAGGGCGATGGAACCGGAAGTCCTAAAATGCTAAATCGCTTCCGTGTTTTGCATACAAAAAACCAAGTCATCCCTGAGGTACTCTAAAGAATCCATCACATTTTACACACCAAAAATCGGCAAATATCACTATCATATTACTAACGGAATAGAAAGTTTATGAAATTCACTAAGTTTTATGACCCTACTGTAAATGGTGTATTGTCTTAGCCTTTATATGTTTTATATTATCAGTTGTAGAATCCAGCCATTACACATCTGAGGTAACATGGTTAGCCTACTTTATTTAGTATTTAAATTTTATGCTACTTTACATATTTAATATTATTAGTTAATTCATGGTGTCCGCGGGGTTGTAAAAGGTAGTAAATGAAATTAGCCAAAATTAAGGGCATTAAAAAGTAGTAAAAAGTAGTAAATTTCATCTGACGAGGTATTAAATTTGAGGCCAATTTTTTTTTTAAGATAAATTTTCAATTTGTGTTAAGTACAGGCCTTTTTTTTCTAAAATTCGCGTGGATTTATTTATATGTTGAGAGTAGTACCTGCGCGATATCATGTGAGGTGGTGTTCGTTCGCGCGCGTGCTGAAACAAACTGGGTACCCGGCTGGCTTGCTGCCAAACATGTAAGCGAGCTTGCTTCCATTCAGTAATTAAAGCATGGGGAAATGCAAGTTCTCGGACCTCTGGCTGGAGGATTCACGATTTAAAGACTGGCTTAGGCCAGTAGTTTGCTACAGCCGCGAGGCTTATTGCCACGTCTGCAAGAAGGCAATAACTTGGGTGGGGGTGAATGGCGTCAAATCGCCACCAAGATGCGCGGACGTAGCGAGCAACTTCCCATATCAATGTTCTGCGCTACGGATGCATCAACGACTTCAACCTCCACTGCTTTGCCCTCAACCCTGACTCCCGATTCAAACCACTGCCAACAGTAGTCCTAGCAGCATCATCAACATCGTCTGTGCGTGACAGATGTCAGACAGCAGACGCTGTGCCCTATCACCACCACTACTTTGCGAGCTGAGGTGCTGTGGTGTTTAGACCTTGCAACTAAACACCACTCTTTCAATTTGAACGATGGCATTGAAGAGCTGTTCTGAAAGCAAGTTGCTTAAAGCTGGGCATACACTGTGCGATTTCAGCAAGGTTATCTACTCACACTGTACGGGTAGATCGCATGCGATGTAAAGCCAAAGCTCACGGTTTATGTGCTCACACCATGGCTCGGATCATCGAGCGCGACTTGTCTGCTCACTGTACGAGTGAAATATGTGGAAAAACCTATAATAGAGAGATAGCCTATCAAATGCATCAGCTATCGATATCAAGAGGATTTAGCATTTACAATTTATGTATATAAATGATTATTATTATTATTATTATTATTAGGGTAGGCCTACTTTTATTATTAAATTGATATTACATTTTATTTGCCCACGTGATAATTTCATAATGCATCAATGCATAACCGACACGCTGCATAATAAAAGAATAGATAGATTAGCTTACTCCTCATTATTTAAATAAATTTTGCCCAATTAAACAAGGAATTATAGGCCTATAATTAAAATCATTATCAGTCTATATGTCAGAACACTACAATAATATCAGTATTATCAGAAAGTAAGAGCAGCTTTATTTCAACATATTTAAACAACTTGTTTAACACGAAATGGGCCTATACTTCTCTTTTCTCTTTTTCTAATTTGTTTCACAATATGGGCCACAAGAGAAATATTAAGAATATAAATTCAGACAGTTATAGGCTATACGTTATCAGCATATGTTAAAGCAGATTTATATAAATAAAGAGATATCTCTTGTCTCTGTGAGAATATGCGCCGAAAGCTTGTCAGATTTTACTTTCACTTTCTGTAGTGAATAATTGACTAGGTTTGAGACTTCACCGACTCTCGCGCACATTGCGTTTTTGTGTGATGTCCACTGACTCGCCTTCATGATTTAACCCTCTGGTCCTCTTCGTTTAGGGGTCACACTTGTGTCCTTCGCGGTCAAAAGTGACCAAAGCCTTAAAATGTCACTTTTTTTTTCTTCAGGAAAACCAATGTAATATATTTTTGCTCAATAATATTTTTTGATTATTATTTAGAATTTTGAAGGGATTCTATGGTATTATGCAATAATTATACAATTTTAATGAGCAAATTTTTCCATTAGAATTAATATTTAATTTTGATTTTTTTTTTCCAAAAATGCAACATTTCATATTACAATAGAGTGCAGGCCTTTAAAATCCATTTTTTAAGTGAGAATAGCGCCTTCTGGAGCCGTAAAAAAAAATAAAAACATGTGAAATGTCGTGTAACTGTTACAAGCACGCCAGGCTCCACCCTCTCACAACCACAACGATCCCAATCACCAGAATACTGAGCACACACACCTGCACGTCATCATCACAGCAATCACCACCTGCACTTAAGCCCCACGCTCACACTCAGTCACCGTCCGGTAACGTTTGCACATGCTACTACTCATGCTTGCTTCCTCGGACTCACCTGACTACTTACCTGTTCTCCTTCGTATCCTGAGTGTCTCCTCGTCTCGTCCTGTCTCCTGGTCCTTGTCTCCTTCGATCCATTGTCCCGGTGTTCTACAATCAAGAAACGTATCGTATCATCAGCATATCCAGCATTCACCTGAAACACTCTATCTGACTCTCACCTCATCTGCTCACATCCTGGTTCTGCAAATAAACTCTGCTTTCACCTGCCTCTGTTATCCGTGTCACCTCTGTTTGTAACAGCACTTCACCAGGATGAGCACCCCGGATCCCTTCCAAGAGCTCGTCGACGCCGTTCGGCGAGCTCTCCCCACCAGCGCACCTGCACCTTCACCGGCGAGCACTTCCGGAATCCACACCACGACATCTTCTTCGCCCCCTGAGTGTGCCAGTCCCATGGCCAGACCGGCGCCCTTCTCTGGTTCGGCGGAGGATTGCAACGGATTCCTTCTACAATGTTCGCTGGTCCTGGAGATGCAGCCGCGCCTGTACCCCAACGATCGTGCTAAGGTGGCGTTCATTACATCTCAACTTTCCGGTAAAGCGCTCCGTTGGGCGTAATCCATGTGGTCGACAGACAGTCCAGTGATCCAGACCCTGTCAGGGTTCATGTCTCCCTTCAAGGAGGTCTTTGGGAAACCATCATGGGATTCGTCGATCGGAGAACAGTTATATCATCTGAAACAAGGTACCTCCACTGTTAATGAGTATGCTCTACAGTTTCGAACCCTCGCTGCTGCTAGTGGATGGAACGAGCAGTCCCTGATTACGACCTACCGACAGGGTCTGGATCCTCGGGTGCGGCTGCATACGAGGATACCATCGGGCTAGAACGCTTCATTCAACTCTCCATCCGCTTCGCCACTCGTATGCAGTCGTGCATTGAAGAACACCAGGGCCAGTCGTCATTGTTCCTCCGCCGACCAGGTGATGTCAGCACTCCAGAACCCAACCCCGAGCCCATGCAACTGGAGAACACCCGACTGACAGCGGCAGAGACGGCTGACCCAGAATCTCTGCCTATACTGCGGTCTACCTGGGCATAACATCTCCGAATGCCCAGTCCGTCCTCCTCGACCCATGGTGAGTGCAATCATCCCTTCTCTCACTAAGATGAAGCCACTCACCACAACTGTAAACCTTACTGCTGCTGGAATTTCCCTTTCAGTTACTGCCCTCCTCGATTCTGTGTCAGCCAGGAACTTCATCTCGTGAACCCTCTGCCGCCAGCTCAAGCTCCGCACGTCTGCAACTTCGACGACCTACCAAGTCCAGTCGATAATGGGTAGACCACTCAGTCGGAGGCAGGTTAGTCGCTCCGTGGGTCCCATCGGAGTGCAAGTCGGATTCCTCCACATGGAGCGACTACACCTGCTGGTTCTGGAGGAGTCCACCGCTGACATCATCCTAGGGGGCCCGTGGTTAGAGCAGCACAACCCAGTCATCTCCTAGAAGACGGGAGAAGTCCTGAAGTGGGGCGACAGCTGCTTCCCGGACTGCTTCCCATCTCGACCGATTCGTCCCTCTCTGCATCCCCAAGATCTCCCTGTCTGTGCCACGTCCATCGAGAGTCCGGTAGAGAGACGATCGTTGGATGTCCCCGCCTGTTACGCCCCCTTCAGTGACGTCTTCTGTCCCCAACGGGCTTCCAAGCTGCCTCCCCATCGGCCATAGGACTGTGCCATCGATCTGCTGCCAGGTGAACCAGTGCCCAAGGGGAAAATCTATCCCCTCTCCCTTCCGGAGGAGAAGGCCATGGAGGATTACATCAAGGAGGTGCTGGAGCAAGGCTACATTCGTCCATCCACCTCCACTGCTGCTTCGAGTTTCGTCTTCGTGGCAAAGAAGGACGGAGGCTTGCGCCCTTGTATTGACTACCGCTCCCTGAACAACATTACAGTTAAGTTCCGTTATCCCCTTCCTCTCATCCCAGCTGCCCTGGAACATCTCCGTGGTGCCACTGTGTTCACGAAGTTGGACCTCCGCAGCGCGTATAACCTCATCCGGATACGTGAGGGGGACGAGTGGAAGACCGCCTTTGTCACGCCCACAGGACACTACGAGTACCTTGTGATGCCATATGGACTCGCCAACGCCCCCTCCGTATTCCAGAACTTCATACATGAGGTGCTCTGGGAGTGTCTCCACAGGTTCGTGCTGGTCTACATAGATGCCATCTTAATCTACTCCCGGAGCATGGCCGACCATCGCCGTCACGTTGCGGAGGTCCTTCAACGCCTGAGGAAATACCAGCTCTACCTTAAAGCAGAGAAATGCTCCTTCCATCAGCCCTCAGTGCAATTCCTCGGCTATATCATCGATCACAGTGGCATCCGGATGGATGAGAGGAAGGTGGAAGCCATCCGGTCCTGGCCAACCCCATCAACTGTGAAAGAACTTCAACAATTCCTAGGATTCTCCAATTTCTACCGACGCTTCATCCAGAATTACAGCTCCATCGCCAGTCCCCTCACCAGCCTTCTCCGCAACAAGCCCAAGTCTCTGTCCTGGACCCCATTCGCCACCCAAGCCTTCCAGACCCTGAAGGACGCCTTCACGACAGCTTCCCTCTTGGTCCATCCCGATCCTGACATCCCATTTGTCGTCGAAGTGGACGCCTCCACCACCGTGGTGGGTGGGGTCCTATCTCTGCAGCAGGGGAACCCCAGCCGTCTCCATCCATGTGCCTTCTTCTCCCGCAAGCTCAGCCCGGCGGAGATCAACTACGACATTGGCAACCGAGAACTCCTCGCCATCAAGCTCGCACTGGAGGAGTGGAGGCACTGGTTAGAGGGCGCCAAACATCCATTCCTGGTCCTTACCGACCACAAAAACCTGGGGTATCTCCGCAAGGCAAGACGACTCAACCCCGGACAGGCTCGCTGGGCACTCTTCTTCACGAGGTTCGACTTCCACATCTCCTACCGACCTGGGGCCAAGAACATCAAGGCGGATGCCCTTTCCCGCATCCACAGCCCAGAGGAACGGTCCGAGGAAGAAGAGGAACCCATTCTCCCCACAAAGCTTTTCCTCAGACCCATCACTTGGTCGGAAGAGACCTTGCCCTCTACCAATGCCTCCACTAACGTGCCGCCGGGCTGTCCTCCAGGCTTGCAGTACCTCACACGAGCATAACGCATCCCTCTCATTCACTCCTCGCACACATCACTGGGCACTGGTCATGGCGGAAGCCATGTTTAACCACATCTTCCGGTATTATGGCATCCCCGAAGACATCATGTCAGACTGAGGTCCTCAATTCATCTCCAAGGTATGGAAAGCCTTCTCGCTCCTAGGTGTGACCGTAAGCCTCACGTCAGGATACCATCCCCAGACGAACGGGCAGACGGAACGAAAGATCCAGGAGATTGGCCGTTTCCTCTGTACCTTCTGTCACGGACTCCTGGAACCAGTTCCTTGGATGGGCCGAGTACGCACAGAATTCCCTCCGACAACCAACCACCGGCCTGACCCCGTTCCAGTGCGTACTCGGCTATCAGCCTCCCCTCTTCCCGTGGTCTGGGGAACCCTCCGACGTCCCTGCGGTGGATTACTGGTACCGGTAGAGTGAGAGGGTCTGGGACTCAGCCTACCATCAACTCCAACGGGCCCTCTGCAGACGCAGGTTGACAGCCGACCTTCACCGCTCAGAAGCACCGACATTCCAGGTTGGGCAGAAGGTCTGGCTGTCCACTCGGGACATCAGACTGTGTCTGCATTGCAAAAAGTTGAGTCCCAGGTTCATTGGCCCCTTCAACATCCTGCAGCAGATCAATCCGGTGACGTACAAACTCCAATTACCCCCTCAGTACCGGATTCATCCCACTTTCTACGTGTCTCTCCTGAAACCTCACTTCCCTTCTGTTTCTGTTTCCCCAGAGCCTGGCGTTACCCCGGAGCCTCCTCCTCCACTTCTCGTTAGCGACGGCGCAGCATGTTACAAGCACGCCAGGCTCCACCCTCTCACAACCACAATGATCCCAATCACCAGAATACTGAGCACACACACCTGCACGTCATCATCACAGCAATCACCACCTGCACTTAAGCCCCACGCTCACACTCAGTCACCGTCCGGTAACGTTTGCACATGCTACTACTCATGCTTGCTTCCTCGGACTCACCTGACTACTTACCTGTTCTCCTTCGTATCCTGAGTGTCTCCTCGTCTCGTCCTGTCTCCTGGTCCTTGTCTCCTTCGATCCATTGTCCCGGTGTTCTACAATCAAGAAACGTATCGTATCATCAGCATATCCAACATTCACCTGAAACACTCTATCTGACTCTCACCTCATCTGCTCACATCCTGGTTCTGCAAATAAACTCTGCTTTCACCTGCCTCTGTTATCCGTGTCACCTCTGTTTGTAACAGTAACCATCTTTAGGCTATAGTTTTTTTTTTTTCATATAAATGCAGTCTTGCCTGTTAATATTTCTCTCTCTCTCTCTCTCTCTCTCTCTCTCTCTCTCTCTCTCTCTCTCTCTTTTGATTTTATTTCATTTATAGTTTATTTAGCATATTCTCAAAATCCTGTTCATTTCTATGTGTGTGGGTGTCTAATTTGCACTCTTGACATTTTAGTGTCACCCCTTCATTGCTGTGCACTTTTTTTCTGCACAGTGGCTGATTTGTAGTTTGTACCACCAAAAGTTTCTCTGAGTTTTCGTATTTTTGCGTATTTCACATTAATTTCCTAAGTCGGTCTTTTTCGACTGCGAAGGAGACAAGTGTGACAAATTTTAACGACCCTTTAACATATCCGAATCATCTCCTTGATTTTTTTTCTGTGTTCACATATCTAATGCAACAAGTCACCAAGTGTCATCCCATTCCGATAAGGCAAAAAAATAAATTTCAAAACGTAAAAGTTTTCGATCATTTCTGACCGAAGAGGACCAGAGGGTTAAAACGAAAAAGAAAAAATCTTTATTGCACCGTGAAAATTGCTCTCGTTTCCCTCTACACTTCACGAACTATGTAGATGTCTCCTTCCTCTTCTGTCTTTATTTCTATTCTCATCTCTGTGGGCAGTTGATGTTAAGTTATAATGACCTCGTTAAGGCCTGTACACACCGGGACGAATATCGCGCGTTTTTCGTGCCGTTTTTCGACGCGTCTTGAGTGTTCACACCCAAGCGATTTTCACTGGCGCTGCGCCGAGTGAACGTGCACATTCAGTCGATGCGCTCCCGGTACACAAGATGGTGCTGCGGCACTTTAAGCCTCTGACACTCGCTTGTCACACAGAAGGAGAAGAGAGACAGTATTTACGTGCTTGCCAAAACCATAGACATATTATGTATATGGACAAAACCATTCACACACTTTTTGCTAACTGGCAAGCAGCATTAGCAGTTCATCTTCTTCTTTGTCTACTTACTACTTCTTCGTCGTATCAATGTGTGCTCGGCAAGACCGTTTTGTGATCGAGCGCCACCAAGTCGTGTTTTACTGTCACTTCAGCAGCTCCAGGCACGTGAACAAAAGCGCCGATCTCATTGGTCGGACAGTTTTTTACGCGCCGCGTCAAAATAAAAAAACGAACCCGAGGCGTTTTTTTAAAATTGACGCTTTTACGCCTGCCGTTTTGCGCGTCGGTGTGAACACTCACATTGGCGCCCATTGTTTAGTCCCGAGGCGTTAAACGTCGGCGATAAACGCGTGCGAAAATCGTCCCGGTGTGAACAGGCCTTTACATTGTGATGCAATATGTTATTCCATTTGGAAAGATATTTAATTTACGCTACTATAGTTGCAGCTTGAAGTCACGCTGGTATTAAAAAATATTTTGAAGGTATTAAAAAAGATAGTAAAAGGTATTAAATTCAACTTAAGAAGTTCTGTATATACCTTGTAATTAATAAAGTTAAGATCATCATGTTTGTAGCGTGATCCAGGGAATTAAAGGGGTGATGAATTGAGAAACCAACTTTCCCTTGAGCCTTTGATATATCAAAGTTTATCATGATATAAGAATATTCTGTAAGTTTCAGAGCTGAAAACGTCCTTGTTAGTCAAAGAAAAGCTTTTATTGACACCAGACCCTGAAAACGAGAGCTGGAATCCAATGACGTCATGTTAAGAAGAGAAACAACTCAACTGATGAATATGTATGAGTGCTTCTGAAGCCCCGCCCACAGAGTTGAGTCGCCACAGGTTTACAGAGCAATGATCATGGCGAGCACAGTAATATATTGCTCTGTGCCAGGTTGTGGAAGAACACAGTCGCTGCATAAGCTTCCTTCGGATGGTAATATTAGGAATGAGTGGTTGAACTTTATTTTTAATGAAGTTCCAGCTCACGTGGGGAAGACATGTACGTGTGTTCGCTTCATTTCACTGCGGAATTTAAAGTCTCAGGTGCTAGATTTGCAGACACAGTGTTGTGCCTTCTATATTGGATTCGACAGGAATGGTGTAACAAACTTATGTGAGTTTAACGTCTTTTTTTATATGTAATTGTAGTCCCGGGACTACGGGCTACCAAAATGTGCGTGTGTGTGTGTGATTTAAATATGCAAATCTTATCCAATCCTAGCCGTGGGCGTTTACTTCCAAGGCTCCAGTGCGGCACGCCCCTAGAAAGCCTCAAAACCAGTGTAGAAAATAGCCTATTACTTATTCATTATGATGTTTTTGAATGTAAAAACCACACAAACGTCATTAATTGACCTCAGACAACAGTATAAAAAAAGCCAGTTCATGACACCTTTTAAAGTAAATTACTCAACTAGTTCTGAAATATATACATTTTAATCCCCTGGATTAAGTTTTCAAACATGATGATCCTAACTTTATTAATTATTATTATACGTTCTGTTGAGTTTCCCAGTCCCTGGGTCTCAACTAGCTCCCTAGGTCATGAATCGGTATATCATGTAAATGAATGTGGCCGATTCCCTGATTAGTGCCCTAAGGAACTGAGCTGGATTGAGACGCACCCAGTGTATATTCTTTGGTGCGCACTCATTTCAAATGTCCACTGAAACACGGCATGTGACAATCTGTGAAGCAGGTGAGAACCAATAAGTGTTCGATTTAGTTCAATTAATGAACCGACTCAACCGGTTACTTGGTGAGAACCGGTTCAAAAGAACGATTCGTTCAAGAACCAAACATCACTACTGCATTAAAAAAAAAAATGCTTTTTGTGTCTCACAGAAAACCAACTAAATATAAAATGGTAAACAATTACAGAAATGTTATTTTAAGGTTTCAAAGTGTAGTCTTGTTTAACAATATGTAATCCTCTGAAATGAGTTTGCAGTCATGGACAGAACTGTTATTTAATTAAGTTGATAATTTAACTCCATTTAATAAATGCGACATTAATAAACATTAATATTTAATGTCACTGTTTAGTGCCACAGTTAAAAGGTTACTTCAGCGATTAGCATTAAGCTTTGTATCAGTAGAAACCCAGTATATTTGTATATTTAAATTGTCGTACTTTCCCCCCTCATATGACCCTGAGACGAGAGAACTACCGTATGTATTTTATTTCTGGAAAAATTCCTCCGATGACGCAAATGTCATCATTTTGCGTCATCGGAGGAGTTTTTGTCTTGAGGCTAAAGACTACAGCCAGCAGGAGGCGCTGTTTCCACATGTTTTAAACATCACACTCACAGCACTCACAGCACTCGGCTCGCGGAGCTGTGGAGATTCATGTAAACGGAGCGGTGGAGAGCAAAGTGAGTGTTTCAACTGTTCAAATGAACTTTCTATGAAAGTGAAGCTTCCAAAGACATGAACTGAAAATGTGCCAGACTGATCACGCGCTGTGAATGCTGCCGCAGCCGCGAATCCCGCGATTACCTCAGCCAATGTGATGAATTTAATCCGATCATGCTGCGTTTGTGCCGTGACACTCAATCGACTCACTCATAATATATCGAACAGACATGTTCAGTTTTTAATTGTAGCGTCTCTAACTGAACTGATTTTATGAAAATGAACGCGGTGGGCAAGCAAACCAGTAAGCCGTGCCTTGAGCAGCCTCGGGCAGCGAAGTGCTTTCTGGGAATTGTTGTCTTTCATCCCCATGAGACAAAAATACATTTTCTGTGTTTTCTCAGTCTAGAAGGCACCAAAATCAAAAATAATTTCACATTTCTACTACATTAATGACCCAGTTTAAATACAGATTCATCTTCCCAGCGCTGAAGTACCCCTCCAATGCCACAATACACATTCACACTTACATTTTAGTGCTAAAAACATCAATATTGTAAATGTTTGTGTGTATGCAAACGTAAGTAAATGTACATGTGGTAGAACTACACTTTACATAAAAATACATGTATTCTGATGAGATGTTATCCCAGAGTGCAGAATCTGAACCAGTTTCATTGGTTTATAATACAGCAGAGCTTATTTTCGTAGACGCTTGGGGCATGAGCATGCAAATTCCTTTATATACTACTTTATGAAATAAATACTTCTCTGGTGTTTGATCATGTACTACGTAGATATTAAGTGCTATAATCACAGCGCTTTCAGTTACGATCAATTGGCTAATGTTTTGATGAACTTAAGACTCAAGTTAGATTAAGTTAATGTACTGTACGCTTGGTGGGCATCTCCAGGTTCTTAAGTTCAGGCAGAAAATCACTGTCTAATCTGCTAAATCTGGGGAAAGGAATTCTTACTACATCAGGTGAAGTAAAGTCTCTGTAAAGTCTGTTTGTTTGTTATTTAAATTTTACACAAGTGATGATAATTCACTGTATTTCAGTAAGACATCGACTAAGTTATGTATGGTATGTCGACCTGCCCCATCGTCCAGACTGCACTCTGGGGTGCTTGGATCACACTATGCACTGTAATTGATCTGTTTTATACATTCTGTTTTAATTCAAGGTATGTCACGCCATTTGAGAAAGACATCATCAGCTCTGTGCTAGAAGGAAGAGAGTATGACAGGGATGGCCTACTGGACATGCTTTCCAGAATGGGTGGGCACGCAGTACCAGATGGAGATGCCATTAAGGACACCATCATACAGACTGCACACAAACAACTAATACAAGAGCCAATGTATGCTCTTAAAATGATGGCTGCCAGTGCTCAGTGTACTTTAAAAAGTCTGCTTCCAACTGTGTCTGCAGTTTTAGCCGTTTATGAGTCTAAAATTCCAAAAGCAAATAGCATAATTGCATTGCTTAAACCTAATGAGAAACAACCCGCACACACCAGAACCATGCATTTTTTAAAGCTGTTCATTCGCTCACTGGACAAAGAGAAACTACACAAATTTTTGCGATTTACCACTGGGGCTGACGTTATCTGTGTTTCACACATTGACGTTGAATTTACGGATCTCAGGGGTTTACAGAGGTATCCAGTGGCACATACATGTGGTCCCCTGTTGCAGATACCCTGCACGTACAGTACCTACTCAGAGTTTCGAAGAGAGTGGAGCAGTGTCTTAGATGCCAACTACTTGAAAATGGATCTGTTGTAAAGCTGACAATACCCACTGAGCAAAGTTATGTCCAAAAGACGTCTTTTCAACGTCTTTGCCCCTAGAGGCGTACGTTGAAAAGACGTCCACTGAGGAGCCGGAATGAAAGTTTTTATGACGTCTGTTTTTGACGTGTTCTGCACGTCCGATATAGACGTTCATGGAACCTCAAGGTTAAAAACTAGTTCAAATGTGCTCATTGTGGACATATTTTCCATTAATTGCAAAGCAACTCACAGACAGTGTGTATTTGTCCAGAAATCATGAAAATAAAAGAAACGTAGCTCACAACTTTAGACACTTTAGACAACTTAGCATCTGTAATTCACACATCTTTGGATCGTGAGAGAATCGTGGGATTCAATCCAGGATCTTCTTGCTGTGAGGAGACAGTGTTTCCCACTGAGACACTGGTGCTGCCCTTAATCACAGACATAAGACACACTTTGACTATTTCTGTCAGACGTCTACAGAAGCTCTTACTGAGAATTAACAGAGCTTTAGATGTTGATGTTTATGGTTAATTTGAAGTCACCATTGTGGTGGGAAGCGTTTGCTTTAGTTGGGCTCTTGGTCCCCATATTTGTGTTAGCGTTTCTTTGGCTGTTGTAACTGTGTGTGTGTGAAACACAATAGTTATGGCTGAGAAAGCAAAGATAAAGTGATTTCTGGTGTTGTCAGCTCCTTGTTGATGACTAAATCATTAGAAGTCTAGAATCTGATATAGTGTTTTTGAGTTTTGTTACCTTGTTTGGCAAATAATCATTTGTTTATAGCCTCAATAGCCTTGTGAATCCACTGTATCGAGACTAATAGCAATATACTAATCACTTATCCAAAAAAATTATAAAATAGAAAGTGCACATTGTTTTGAGGAAATATCTCACATAGTCTCACACAGACATCAAGATTTTGCATATGATTCACAACAACGATGACAATCAAAACAAAAAAAGCTTCATGCTGCAATGCATGATGGGTAGCTTCATAGTACAAAACTCAAACTTGATTGTCACCGTTGTTGTGAAGCATAGGCATAGTCTTGATGTCTGTGTGTGACTATGTGAAACATTAGCTCAACACGTTTGCACATAATTTTTTTATCATCCTTCAGGATAAATTATCATTTTAATGCTATTGGTGCCAATACAGGCGATTTACAAGGTTATAGTGGCTTTAACAAATTACTATTGTTCCAAACAAGCACCTAAACTTAAAACACAACATTAGCTGCTTGCTTTCTGATGATTTAGTCATCAACCACAAGCTGACAACACCTGATGTCACTTCATCTTTGCTTTCTTAGCCACAACTATTGTGTTTTACACACAGATACAGCAGTCAAAGAAAAGCTAACACTACTACGGGGACCAAGAGCCCAACTAAAGCAAACGCTTCCCACCACAATGGTGACTTCAAATTAACCATATATATCAACATCTAAACCTCTGTTAATTCTCAGTAAGAGCTTCTGTAGACGTCTGACAGAAATAGTCAAAGTGTGTCTTATGTCTGTGATTAAGGGCAGCACCAGTGTCTCAGTGGGAAACACTGTCTCCTCACAGCAAGAAGATCCTGGATTGAATCCCACGATTCTCTCACCATCCAAAGATGTGTGAATTACAGATGCTAAGTTGTCTAAAGTTGTGAGCTAAGTTTCTTTTATTTTCATGATTTCTGGACAAACACACACTGTCTGTGAGTTGCTTTGCAATTACAAATGGAAAATATGTCCACAATGAGCACATTTGAACTAGTTTTTAACCTTGAGGTTCCATGAACGTCTATATCAGACGTGCAGAACACGTCAAAAACAGACGTCATAAAAACTTTCATTCTGGCTCCTCAGTGGACGTCTTTTCAACGTACGCCTCTAGGGGCAAAGACGTTGAAAAGACGTCTTTTGGACATAACTTTGCTCAGTGGGTAGCTTGTGATGTGATTCTTTTCTTATTCTCTGTTTATTTGTTTTCTCGGACAAACTAAGACATAGATCTTATAATACATTTCCGAGGTTCAGTCTTGCTGGTATTTGGTATTTTAATAAGGTCTGTTGAATACCAGTTATGTTCTTATAAAGCACTTCTAGAATTTTCTTGAGCCACAAATCTAAAAATTGCCTACCTGCAATTTTGTGTTATATGACCTAATGTCAGTACCTCCTGGTACACGTTCTCAATAAAACAGTCCTTAACTGAACGAGAAAAGTGTTCAGCCTCAGTGCATGTTTATGTTAAATAAATTCTAAAGTAGCCTATCCTTAAAGCTGTCTTTTATGTGATAACATGCATTATACATTGACAAGTAAGTCTATAAGTAAAGACTTTAGAACAAAAGTGATTGAAAAGCTACAGTATATGTCCAAGTTTTGTCAAATATGGGTACATTACAAGTTAAATCACAGGCTCCAACTCAAATACAACTCAAGGTTACACTTTAGAATAATGGTCATTAGTTAACATTAGTTAATGTATTATTAACTAACATGAACTAACTATGAGCAGAATGTGTAACAGTATTTGTTCAACTTTGTTAACGTTAATAAAAATACAGCTGTTCATGGTTTGTTCATGTTAGTTCACAGTGCATTACCATTACCTAACAAAATTGTAATAATGTATTGAAATTAACATTAAGACAAATAAATGCTTTGTGAGTGCAGTTAACTGATGTTAATTAATGACCATTATTCTAAAGTGTTATACCCACCTTGAGATTTTATAAAAAAAGGACTCTCTCTCTATACACCATATATATATATATATATATATATATATATATATATATATATATATATATATATATATATATATATATAAATTACACTATTACAATACACTACTTCCTTCCAAAGACATTGTAAAGGCAAATTACAACATGCTTAGTATTTGTTGTCTAAGCCTGATGTACAGGGCTCTGCCACTCTCTGCATCTTCAGGGACACTGAGATGAAGTTCGTCCATTAACATACAACAAAGTTCGAAAACTGTGTCATCACAGGGGTACGTCGGTGTTACACACTCCTCTTGGCAGTTTTGAACATCAGCAGGGTCACACCGATAGATATGATCCTCTGACCCGTAAAGATGAGGAGCCATATACAGTACGGCCGGTCGTCCACGTGGTGCAATAATATTACGCTGTGTTCGGATGCGGTGTGCATTCCACATCTGGGTAAAATCGTCGAGCTCACCCTAAAAAAAAGAATTGTCGAGACCAATCTTGTTAAAACATCTACTTTATAAAGAGTATACTTGTTATAGACTACACGAATGCAAAATTAACAGTTTAGTACTAGTGGACATTGGATAAAACATGAAGAAATAACAAATTAAGCCTTAAAATGCAACCTAAGAGGGAGTAAAATCTTTGCGTGGCAACAGGCGCACCTGCAACGGGACCTTTCACAATACAGGCTAGAGGTCTTCACGGACCACCCGAGACCCGTGGACCCGGGACCCGTACGGATCCGGGTCTATATTTTTAATGGTCAGTCGGGTCCCAATATATTACTTCGGGTCCTGGGTCTGTTTAACATTGTGTGTATCTAATAACCGGACTCGGAGAACACCTGTCCGTGATCAGAGTCAGTCAGCACGGCTTCTGTGTTGAAAACGATCTCTCTTTCGCTCGCGCTCATGAAAATGCTATATGATGGCCATTTATAGAAAGTGGGCAGATTTAATGCAAGCGAACGGTAATAATGTAGCCTACTCATTGATGTACTTAAATAATGTTTCAAATCAGCAACAAAATCTCAGGTGAACTGTCACATAAATGTTTTCTATGACACTCAAATTGCGTAAAAAGGCTCATATTTCAGGTTGCTACAGTTAACGTGCAAGTGCAGTCTCAAGCGTTTCTATGGCAACCCGAGCTTCCGCAGTGACTGTAATGACTAAAAATAATAGGCTATGAATTAACCGTCTTGTTTAATCTTAAAGTTTTGGTGGTCAGAATCAGCTAACAGAGATTATAGCAAATAAATAATGCTGCTAATGTCAGCGGCCATGGCACGAACAATCGTTATTAGTTCAAAAGGGCAAACAGTCAAAGTTATTATGCGAGTTAACTCGAGTCGAAATGCAAATCTGTAAATTCGCATTTGGCATCCGTCACCGTGACATAAAGTGGACTTTTACAGTTGAAATTAGTGAATTAAGCATGCTTGGAATAACAAGAGAGTAATAACACGGATATAACTTTTCTTAGCAAGGATTGTAGGCTAATGCATCACAATCAGGTAGCCTACAGGGACAAAAAGTTTTATTTTTTCGCAGCTTGTTTATTGACTTGTTAAGAGAAGATTACTATGGAATATGAGACAATCGGGTCCAGTCGGGTCTGCTTCCTGCCGGGTTCGGTTCGTTATCACACAATAGACGGGTCGGTTCCGGGTAGGCACATTTTTGGCATTTCTCGGATCTGCACAGGTCAGGGTCCAGCTTTTGAAATAATAGACGGGCCCGGGTCGGTTCTGTGTAGCACATCACGGGTCTCATCGGCTTCGGGTACGAATTTTTGGACCCGTGTAGACCTCTACTACAGGCAGTGCATTTACATCGCAAGCGGGCCCCTGACGACTTCGCGGGATATTGTGACACTTAGCCTACATTTCAAATGAAATGCACTCGTTTCAAATAACACGGCATTCGCGCTCTACCGCAGCTTAGCCTACTGACCACCTTTTCGTATCAGAGCATTTGAGTGAAGCAGAGTGTTGTGACGCTCCAGATATTCCGCTCTATGCAGCGCGCTCCAAAACTCACTCTTGTGAAGTGTTTTATTTAAAAGTAGCGATTTCAAGCTTTTTTTAGACGTATTTTTCATATTTATTTGATAAGTAGCCTATGAGTTTCAGATTCTCTCGCAGAGAGCTGAAAACGCACCGTTTTTATTTATTTTACAAAAGCACAAAGTTGTCTCGTTAGTGTAGAGTGTATAGCCTAATAAAAGTAGACAAATAATAGTTTATTAATATGTCTCACATTGACTGACATGATTTGACCAGCAGCAAATGTCACATCACCTGCTTGTTATTTGATGGTTCTTATGTGCCAAATGCTGTCTTTTTTGTTCGCGCTAAAGTAAATTTAAAATAATAATAGGAGAATGAAAACAGTCTGGCCGATCTCACTATGCAGCAGTTTAGCCAAGCCTGTGCGTAAATCCGCGCCTGTTTACATAATGTGTAAGGTCGCGAAGAAGGTGCATCCATGACGTGAGCCGTGGCATGCGTGTATGTCCGCATAGGCTACATCAGGCGCATAAAACGCGTGGCAGATTTTTCGGCACCTACTCCTGCCACGCAAAGATGTGACAATAACAATTTTTATCAATGGCAAAGTTATAAACTCACACTTGAAACCCTTTTATTAATCTTTCTTACGCCATTAATTTTATTTACGTCCAAGTTAAAAATGAAATACAAATAATGTATTGCTCTTTATATTTTAGGTCAATTTGGTTTTCCGATCACTTATCATATTAACTTAAAAAACAACGTTAATAAAACAGCAACATTGTGAAAATACGTAGGCCTGTAACGTAAAAAACGACATTAACGACGATAGATGTAGGCTACGTAGGAAAAAAGCGTTTTCACAACGTGAAAATTTTTTTTTTTTTTACATTTTTGTTTTTGCTTGAAGGTACTTGCCCTGAGGAATAACTAAGTATTCATAAGGTTTAACATACCTGCAGAATCCTCATGAAGGAAAACTGCACAAGTGACCGATCAAGGAAATCCCCATTAAAATGGCCTTCTTCTTTTAGAGTTTGAAAGAAATTCATCCAAAACTGAACATTTTCCTTGCGCAGTATACCCCATAGGCTTTCAATCCTTTGGTTGTGATTACTCGAACCGTAAATGAAACTGCGTTGGTAGGCGAATTCATCTGTAGCAGCACGTCGAAGGAACATTTGCATTTGTTCAACAGCGACGTTCTCTGTTCCACGGTCAGCACGGATCCTTTGAGGACATCCTCGCCTTTCTTTCACAGTTTCAATGTAGTATGATGCAATCACCTTTGGGTCACTATTTGTATAAGAGACTTTCAACCACATTAGATGTCGTGAAAATCCGTCGACACATCCATTTATGCAGAGGCCATATGGTTTTAATTTATCATAAGAATCGAGATGCCACATGAAATTTGGCCCTGGGTTGTGGTATCTCCTCCGTCGCAGTTTTCTCGCTCGCCTGTGTGCCACTCCAACTGGATCCAAAACACTTAAGAGCAATCTGACCGTTTCCCTTTTCACAACAAGTCCCTCTTGAATGCACTTCAGGTGCATCATCCTATAGCCAACCATCTGGCCTGATGTTTCAAGCTGCTGATTAACAAAGTAAGCAACATCTAACACGTCAGTAAAGTGCTTCCCAGCAAACAGGGGACGTCCCCCGGACGTTGCGAACGTCCGTTTAGGTCCGCAGTAGGTCCGCTTTGTAACGTTCGCTGGCGGACGTTCGGAGGACGTCCCCATTTGGTCCGCTTTATAACGCTCGCTGGCGGACGTTCGGAGGACTTCCCCATAATAACGTTCGCTGGCGGACGTTCGGAGGACGTCCCGATTTGGTCCGCTTTGTAACGTTCGCTGGTGGACTTTCGGATCTACATTTGATCCGCTTAATGTTCGCTGGCGGACGTTCCCAGGACATTTGTCCAGGCCAGTTTACGAACGTCTATTTCTCTCCTCACCTGCCATTTCCATATGGGATAGCAACACTTGCAAAATCCAGTCGCCCATATGCATTGTCTTTTATCATCAGACATGACACAACTCAGACAAACGAAAAATGTAACTAAAATAAACCCGTATTAGATTTAAAAGGGGATTTGTTTATTTCTTAAAATCCCTTAAATTAACTGTGATCATGGAACGTATGCAACAAATTATATATATATATATATTGTAAATTAACATTTTAGTGCAAGTAAACTATAGGCCTAAAAATATGATTTGAATGAATTGTAGGTCTGTTACAAATAATTTTCCTGTTACACTTACCAGTATCACTATCATCAAATCGCGAGTTTGTTTTCAGCAGTAATTTAAACATCAAAACACGATACCCTTCGTTAATATAATTAAACATAGGCTACAATTTATTATGTATTACACATGCATGAAGGAAATAAGGTTGAATCTCAGGAGCTCTAAAAGAATGAATCGACTTCAACTGAGGAATGCAGCTAAAGAAAACGTGAAGAATGAAAAACCACATTGCTGGAAAGAAAGTGGAAATAACAGGTAAGAAAAATATAATTTTCCTATTTTACCTGGTCAGGTGAAGGCGACTTTTTTTATTCAAGAAAAGTGATTATAGGACACATTTTTACTGCTTAATACTTAGAGCACAAGCTCAAATAACAAAAAAATTTTTTTTGTGTGTGTTGTTGCCGTTGAAACCGTCTATAGCCACACTGGGAGACAAGCAAATATCGATCAAATGCACCTGACCGAGTGACGTCATTCTTTAAAGGCACGCGCAGCATGTATCCATGGCAACGCTTAGCTGCGTAGAGACAGTTAACGGTCCTGCCGGATTTCCTCAGAGGCGGCTTTGAGTTCTCTTTCGTCGGTAGAAAAGGTATTTATAATTTTTGATTAGTAGACATTAGCTAACATAACCATTGTTAATCTTGTAATGTTTAAAATATGAACATTTAACCTTTTAAAACGTTTGCTGAAGTTTTCCATGGTGTAGTAGCCTACAGCTGCTAACCATTATGCTAGCACTTCGAAGCTATAACGGTATGTTAAGCTGAAATGAGATGACATTATCTGATATTGACAAATATAGGGATTAAATATCGAACTTTATACAGTAAATATACTGAGTAAAAAGACAAAGCCCAAATTGGGACAACCGTTATCTTCCAATATACGCTGAATATAATATTAGGCTAATTTGGACCATGCCTATCGAAATCGAAATAGTCAACAGTGTTTTTTTTCAATGGACAAACGATGATACTGGACATAAAATCATAACACTACTGAGTGTGTTCATTTTGTTGTTTTAGGTTAGAAACCAAGTGGAAGAATTGCCATCGGACCATCGGACTAACCCCACGGCTGACAACCAGAGACGCGCGCACACACAGCTGCCTTCTGCAAACACACACACATACACACACGCGCGCGGGGAAAGAGCACTTCACCTTTACAACTGTTCAATTAAAATAAATGTACTTTGTTCCATACAATTCATATGTGTCTGTTTTCCTCGGTTTGCCGAAATATAAAATAAAATGCTGCTAAAGTGAAAGTCCCCTAAACGTCCCGAATGGCCGCTGGACGTCCTGTGAACGTCCTCATGAATGTCCGGAGGACGTCTTTGAGGACGTTCGCGGGACGTCAAGAGGCCCCTACACATTGACGTCCGGGGGACGTTCGCTGAGGCCATTTAGGGGACGTCCTGGGGACCTTTTTTTGTTAGCTGGGTTCCTCCGACAAAGCCTATTCTTCCTCAGAATGTTTTGGAGGGTTCTAAGACACATTATTATGCCATGCTGCTGGCTAAGAACTTCGAGAATCTCTCTGTATTGCAAACCCAAATAGAAATAAAACCCTACAATCCGATTTAGATCCATGACAAGTTAACAATCTCTTTACCGCCACATAGTGACGTCTTTAGGCATAGGACCATTGCTGTTTGCCCTATATTTGCCCGACTTAAATTAATTATATTGTTAGAACGGCTATTGTAAGAATGCAGTGCAAGCCAAGACGATACAATAGGAAGTTTATTATAGAGCCAATAAAGGTACACAGTAAAATCCCCAGTGTTAATTTAACACTGCTTGGAGCACATATGGTCCCACTCTACAGAGTGTTAAAGTAACACTGAATCAGTGTTAAAGTTAATGAGATAATTAAGAGATTAATTAAGTGATGATTGACCATTAGTGGTGAACACCTGATGATAATGAGCAGAATCACTGAAGAAAAGAGAAAAAAGAAAAACACAAGAACTACGACTGACTATAAAAAAGACATTAAATCTCTGAAGATCTCAGCAGAGGAGGATTAAACAACTCCACAAACAGCATTACCAGCTTCACACATTACTAACCAGATTTACTTTGTCTGTTATACGTCTACAGAAGCTCTTACTGAAAATTAACAGATGTTCTGTTTGATTTTGTTTTGAAAATTGTTAGTTTTTAATGTGACCATCATGGTGATCAGTGTTTTCTTTAGTTGGGCAGTTTGATGACTTTTTAATGTTAGTGTTTCTCTGGCTGCTGTAACTGAGTTTGTTATGGCAAGAAAAGCAAGAATAAACAACACAATCAGATGCTGTCGGCTGTGATAAGAATATGATCATTGTGTAGTGATTTAATTTATTGATCTTATGACTGAGTAAGAACAATATACTATTAACTTTTTTTATTGTGAGTCTAGAAGAGATCCAGCATAGTTTTAATTAGAAAAGCGGAATAAGTTTTGCAACCAATTGTACACTAATCACTTCTAACTCCTGCGAGATTAACTCACACACAGACATCAAGAATCAGCCTATGAATCTCAACAATGGTGACATGCTTCATGCCACAATGCATTCTGGGAGCCATAGATGAGTTTTGCTTAATGCACCCAGAATGCATTGCGGCATGAAGCATGTCACCATTGTTGAGATTCATAGGCTGATTCTTGATGTCTGTGTGTGAGTAATACTCGAAGGAGTTAGAAGTGCTTATTGTGTGATGTGTTATTAAACTGGAATACAAAAGGTATGTAAAATTTTTTGATAATCGTTTAGTTTTTCTGATGAAAATATTGCTGGCTCTTCCGCTGTAGAGACACAAGGCTACTATAATCATTGACTCTCAGGAGATCAGCAAATAAGGCACTATATGATGATAACAACTGTATCAGAAACATCAAGCATCAAGTTTCTCTTGCTGTTCTCACCATATCAAACAGTTACAGCAGCCAGAGAAATACACAATGTTAACAACTCAAGGGTCAAGAGCCCAACTAAAGTAAACACTGATCAACATGATGGTGACAAACAAAACTATTATTTTCAATAAAACATCAACATCTAAACCTCAATAAGAGCTTCTGTAGACGTATAACAGACATAAAGTAAATCTGGTTAGTAATGTGTCAAGCTGGTAATGCTGTTTGTGGAGTTGTTAAATCCTCCTCAGCTGAGATCTTCAGAGATTGAATGTCTTTTTTATAGTCAGTCGTATTTCTTGTGTTTTTCTTTTTTCTCTTTTCTTCAGTGATTCTGCTCATTATCATCAGGTGTTCACCACTAATGGTCAATCATCACTTAATTAATATCTTAATTATCTCATTAACTTTAACACTGATTCAGTGTTACTTTAACACTCTGTAGAGTGGGACCATATGTGCTCCAAGCAGTGTTAATTTAACACTGGGGATTTTACTGTGTAAGCACAAGAAGGAATCGACAATAGGCTATAGAAATATCTGAAGTAGGCTACTATACCATAAGAATTAGGCGATCTCTTTGGCAGCGGCAAGTCTCACCGCCACTTCCGGTGGCATCCTCAGGCCGGTTTCACACCGCACGCGTAAGCAGCGCGTATTTTTTTCGCCGCACATGTTAACAGATTAGTGCATTCACACCGGCAGCGGAGCAGAAGCAGCAGAAGCCGCGATCGTTTCGGCGCTGGGTCTATTTTTAACGCGCTGCTCACGCTGAATTAAAGCCACAGTACATTGTTCTGATCAAAATTAACCTGGTTAACATGAACAATAAGAAATTTCATCATGAAATCATGTAGTGAAGTGTTCCGTGTGTTTCACAAACATCAAATGACATCCGGCGCTGCAAAAAAAAAAAGAAATAAAATACTCGAAAACACATCACTGCCAGAAGTTTTTAATCAAACTACAAAAGCCTGTTTAAATGATTAAAACTAGAGGCTTATCTTAACTTTAAGGTTACTTTTATCATGTAAACTACCTTTATACAGCATGTTATATGCATAGGCTATGTGTTTGGGACAGAGGGGAACACAGTCGCATTTGCAGCAGATATATGCTGCCCATCATAAATCACAGCACGAGACAGACAGGGGTCGGAGGAGAACACCTAAAAATGTGACAGAATGGACAATATTCGTCTGTATTTGCAATACACGAGCTGCGGTTCAGCTGCGCGAGACAAACGCTGCCAGTGTGAAAGCACAACGAGTCATCAGACTTCCTCATCAGACTTCCTCCTCCTACACCAGGGATTTAAAAGGAAAAATATCGATGCACCTATTTTGATGTTTTTTTTATTGCCATTTCCAATTTTACTTAGAAGCAAATTGGTCAATTCAATTCTAAAACTTTTTGCAGATTTTTTAAAGCAAATATGTGTAGCTCTTTGATATTAGAGGCAAACTGCATTTTTATTACAGTTCCTACTAAGATGTTATGCACATGAGCATGAGCAGTTGTTTTTTCATTTAAATTATTGTATAATTTCAAGATTAACAGCAAAAGCAGCATGGCGTGACTATAGCTTCATGAAATTATGCTTCATAAGAAAATTCAGGTAACACTTAACAATACGGGTGCACTAATATGCATTAATTAATGCTTAACTAATGCACAGATAATAATGAGTTAATGTGTTACTAATGGTGAACTAACCCATTTATTAATTATTACTGCATCAGCAACTAATGAAGATTCTACATGATTAATAGATTAAGTAATCATTAAATTGTTATTAGTTAAATGTTTCATAATGTATTAATTCCTTAATAACATATTATATGAACTAATAATGTAAATTAATGTGTGAATTACCACAACTGGTCAAAGCCATGCATTTCAACTTCCAGTTGTCTGCTTTAATTAATCATTAGCTAATGATTTACAGAAATGTCATTTTGTTATGACTTTACTTGTTGGGGCACATGACTATTAACCGTTAGGTTATGATTAGGTTAATACCTTTTCATGATATGCTAATTTTTTGAGATAGGAATTTTGGGTTTTCATGAGCTGTATGCCAAAATCATCAGTATTAAAACAATAAAAGACCTGAAATATTTCAGTCGGTGTGCAATGAATCTAAAATATATGAAAGTTTATTTTTTATCATTACATTATGGAAAATAATGAACTTTTATCACAATATGCTAATTTTCTTAGAAGGACCTGTATGACATTATATAGATAAGGGGTCATAGGCCCACAAAAAATAGTTGTGCTTTTAAAATAAAGAAAACAAACAGGGCGCGCGCTTTCTTTCGTCCAATAGTCTCTGAACTGTAGCGCATCTCACAATATTCTAATTAAAATATGTGGAAGTGAATGTGTTTTTGCGCGTGATGAGTTTGCACAGCGATAGCTGTCGGATGTCCACATTTTTCCCCAAAATATACAAAAGTATGTGGCCAGTTAACATTATTGTTTCATACACAATGTGTCTAACTGATATGAATAAACATTTGTTTATTATCGCTGAAATGATGATCCTGCTGCTCCGTGAACGGACTCATTCATATCTCATTCAAATAATACGCACGACTCTTGAGCACGACGCAGTTGGTCACAAGACACACGAGAGCCAATGACATTTTACATTCAAAGCTGGCGTAATGACGCAAATGGTCACGAGACAAACGAGAGCCAATGTAATTTCACTATGAAATCTGACCTAACAGGCAATTTTTGAAATCTGATGTGTGTGTTCATGATCTTCGGCGGATGGAGAAGCTGATTGCTTTTGGGGACTTTCTTCACACAAATCAATCGTATGGCTTCGGAACACTTGGAATATTTGTAATTTTTGAATAAATTGTGCATGCAGTCGCATCTGCCTGTTATATCCTGTATTTTGTATCATATAACACTAATGGGGATGGAATGGGGTTGGGTTAAATGTTAAAACGTGTCTAAATAGCGTACGTTAAATAAAAGTATGCTGGTTTATTAAACTGAGAATCACACTCCAACATGTTATAATGGCAAAATCATAACCAAATATATTATATTTAAAGTGTACCTACTTAGGCCTAATGTTTTAATTCTAAATGTTTATTTATGTATGCTGCATGACTGTGACATGTTGAATGCCTATATCTCTGTACTTGTAGCATAATAGCACAGTTGAGTGCACTTAGATGTTCTAACGATTTAAAGGCTGATTTATACTTCTGCGTCGGACCTTCGCCGTAGTCTCTACGCCGTGATCTGCGCTTTGATTTTCATTTATACTTCTGCGTCGTTGTCCGCGCAGTTACACTTGCAGAGTAGCATGATACCCATGAGAGAGGGGTTCTGGCAGACCAACCACAGCGCTTGCGGTCCGCGTTGAATCGACGCGTTAATTGTTACAAGCATGCAAGTCGCATTATAGAGGAACTCACGGGAACCTGAGGCTTCCTGTTTGTGTTTTTCTCGTTTTATTGTTGCACCGTGTCTGAAAATTGCATAGCTATTAGTCTAATATCCACATTCACCAGAAAGAACAATTGGCTAAGTAATAGTCCTAGTTGCTGGATAGGCCTACGTTACTTGTCTATTATGGCACGTAGGCCTATTAGACAAGTGGAATATAGTTGATGGTGTTATGAAAACTACACAGACTAAACGCCCTAGGTTAGCCTATTTATGACAACCTTTTACGGTAGTAGCTAGGCTATATGGGGGCAACATCAATTTAATCTCAATAAAAGTTAGCCAGGAATGAATGCATATGCATTAACAGTATCAGTATAACTACAATGCGTTAATTGATTCCCTGTCTTATTCTGCCCTCTTGTGGCGGATATTGGAATGAAAACAACGCTTAACATATTATGTTGAAATAACGAGTTATTATGTTGAAATAACGACTTAATATCTTGAAATAACGAGTTATGTTGAAATAACGACTTAATATCTTGAAATAAC
Organism: Gobio occitaniae; assembly: GCA_033150135.1. Lineage (NCBI taxonomy): Eukaryota > Metazoa > Chordata > Actinopteri > Cypriniformes > Gobionidae > Gobio > Gobio occitaniae. The sequence goes on from JARQWZ010003538.1 coordinate 96,939, forward strand.
AAGATATTATGTTGAAATAACGACTTAATATCTTGAAATAACGAGTTATTATGTTGAAATAACGACTTAATATCTTGAAATAACGACTTAATATCTTGAAATAACGAGATATTATGTTGAAATAACGAGTTATTATGTTGAAATAACGACTTAATATCTTGAAATAACGAGATATTATGTTGAAATAACGACTTAATATCTTGAAATAACGAGATATTATGTTGAAATAACGAGATATTATGTTGAAATAACGACTTAATATCTTGAAATAACGAGATATTATGTTGAAATAACGAGTTATTATGTTGAAATAACGACTTAATATCTTGAAATAACGAGATATTATGTTGAAATAACGACTTAATATCTTGAAATAACGAGATATTATGTTGAAATAACGAGTTATTATGTTGAAATAACGACTTAATATCTTGAAATAACGAGATATTATGTTGAAATAACGACTTAATATCTTGAAATAACGAGATATTATGTTGAAATAACGAGATATTATGTTGAAATAACGACTTAATATCTTGAAATAACGACTTAATATCTTGAAATAACGAGTTATTATGTTGAAATAACGAGTTATTATCTTGAAATAACGAGATATTATGTTGAAATAACGAGTTATTATGTTGAAATAACGACTTAATATCTTGAAATAACGAGTTATTATCTTGAAATAATGAGATATTATGTTGAAATAACGAGTTATTATCTTGAAATAACGAGATATTATGTTGAAATAACGAGTTATTATGTTGAAATAACGACTTAATATCTTGAAATAACGAGTTATTATCTTGAAATAACGAGATATTATGTTGAAATAACGAGATATTATGTTGAAATAACGACTTAATATCTTGAAATAACGACTTAATATCTTGAAATAACGAGATATTATGTTGAAATAACGACTTAATATCTTGAAATAACGAGATATTATGTTGAAATAACGAGATATTATGTTGAAATAACGACTTAATATCTTGAAATAACGACTTAATATCTTGAAATAACGAGTTATTATGTTGAAATAACGAGTTATTATCTTGAAATAACGAGATATTATGTTGAAATAACGACTTAATATCTTGAAATAACGACTTTATATCTTGAAATAACGAGTTAATATGTTGAAATAACGAGATAAGTTTTCTTTTTTTTTTTTCCTCCCACCACAAGGATTTTTTTTTTTTTTTTCACCATGCGGTTCAGGGCTTCCGTAATTTTCAATGTGGGGTCAATCAGAGGCGATCACAACCCTCACAATTTCTGGAGTCTTATGAAGCACATGCAGAAAGAAGGACTGCTGTGCTTGAGTCCCTGGTGAGGCCAGACCTGGAGAGATGGAGGCGATGTTGAGCTTGGGAACAATCGAGGAGTAGCTGAAAAAATGGGAAAATCATATTATACAGCTTTTACAAAACCATCACAAAACTGAATAAAATGATCATTTAAAGCTGTAAACGCTTTATCATTTGATAAACCTTTCCCCAAAATTTGAACTACAGATGTTTTACTTCACAGATTTTTTTTACGTTTCTAAGTTACACCATTTCTAATGATAAACTAATTCAATCAAGTATAATTATTTGAGTTTATTTAAAATACATTTCTCTTTATTTCAACACAAATCCTGACTTTTATCATTTATCTCTGTTACACACTTTCTGTTCATGTTAAAAGTCATTTATAACTGCTAAAGTTACAAAGTGAAAAGTACTTTTACAAGCTACAAGATAATTGCACTGAATCAACTCCACTCCATGTTCAACAACATTCAATCTATTGCATTTCAAAGCAATCTATTGCATTTCAAAGCAATCTATTGCATTTCAAATTTCAAAGTTGTGAATAAAACGCGCACGTGGTCACGAGCTTCACGGAGCGCTCAATACTTCTAGCGCTGTGTCAATACATTTGAATGGCTTAAGCGGATACACAACAGCTCCACTTTACAGGTGTTTGCAGCAAGTTTTGGTAAACAGTACAGCATAGTGTGCATTGATTATTACATCAACCATACAGGATCGTTTTATAATGGAGAGTGATGGAGATGCAACAATGTTAACATTAATGATAATGTTTTTATTGTATTTAGCCCTCAGGTATTTCTTACTAATTGGTCACACTCATACTCATTGATGGTCAAATATGACCATACACCTTAAATATTTTTCAGTTGAATAAATGTTCCATATTTTAGTTCAATAATATTTTGAGATATTTTGGTACTAAATAGGCTACTATTTGTGCGATAATTATGGTCCATTAATGACCACTTAAAATATTTTTCTTCTAATATTTTTCTTATTTATATTACAATTAGTATAGTAGTTAAGGTTAAATTAGAGAATTCTTATTCAAAGAGGCAAATTAGAGTCATTTTGTGGCTCGAAAAATAATAATTTCCATTTGTAATGCCATTACCCACTATAGGTGCCTTTATAGCTCTTTAATCAATATAGATGTATCTAATCTAGTTGCTCAAAAAAGTATTGCAGTTTTGCATTTTAATAAATATTTAGATATGATCAAACACTAGATTTCTTTAAATGTTAAATTTTAAATTGATATTAACGCACATATCCTTATTTCCTTATATGTACAGCAGGCTATGAATTGATACTGAAATCGAAATCGATATACCGTCGTATACCTTCAGCCCCTCAAAGATTATGCAAAATGCAGCATGCTGAGACTGCTGAACTGGTATTTGAAAGGCTTCTCATTTGCATGAATTGGAGCCTCGTAAACTTAGATTGTAGAATGTCAAATGCATGCTCAATGACCACACGGGCAGCACTGAGCTTTCTGTTAAAGCATCTTTGCCTAGCACACAAGTGGTCATTGTCTCTATAAGGCCTCATAAGTTGAGGCAACAAGGGTAGGCCAAATCCCCAATGATGTGTGTTCCCTGTGGAACAAGGGAATGAGGATCTTCATCAAGAACACGACCAACCTCGGTGAAGCGAAATGCCCTGGCCTAACTTAGAGCTTTTGACCTCTGGGCCAGGAAATGTTGTGGGCCATGTATATATTAACATAACAACAAAACTCATGGAGATGCTTGGGAAGAGTGGATTTTGATCTGTTGAATCTATCTGCCACCCCACGAAATGACTCCTGATTGGCCAATGTCCAAAGGCAGACTAGAACACTGTTTGTGAGTGGCAGTTTGGTCTGTTGTAAATTCATATAAACAGGACCAAGGGTGGTAATGACATCCTCCACAAGTAGAAAATAGGTTATCAAGAAAACATGCAAAAACTTGTAATAGTTAAGTTCATTTTATATTGTCTGGTACACACCTCCACTGGAAAGGCTGAAATGACCTCTAAATTCTGAGGGACTGTAGAGAGGGACAACATCCTCCACAAAATTCACGAGTTTTGGAACCATTCTGTATATAACAGAAAGAGAAACTGTGCTCAATATATACATGTAACTGAACACACAGGTAGTAAAAAATAAATGGTAAGAGGGATTTTCATTTCAATAATCTGCATTTGTGTTACATTTTGTTTTGTTCTGTTAGCTTGGGCCATTTTTGGTAGACCTTTGTTCATTTAATTTCAATTGGCTATTTGATTGGGCCCTGTGTTAACGTGTGCTTTGTTGCCCCATGTGCGCGCTGATGCAACATTTCAGAATGCCTTCCTACAGTTGCTTAATAAAAGCGGGCTTTCCACACAAACAAACGTACGTGTCATTAGTATGAGAAAAAAAAAAAGATTTTAACTGTGTTGGGCTCGGACATAAATATCTTAATGCCTGTCGGGCTCGGCTCTAGTTCGGTTACTGCTCTGTTGGACGCGGGCCGGGCTCGGACAGAAAAATGCGGCCCGATCTGCACTCTAACACTCAAATCCTACATGTATCTGTACTTTTACTCAAGTACTTGATTTGTGTTATTCATCCACCACTGATTTAAACCAATAGGCTAGCAATAGTAGCTATGTATTGATTACAGAAGCTACCCATTACATCAGCAATATATTGTAAAGAATAGATTTGATCACTTAATTTGGTTTGTAATATAGTATTTTTATTCTAGCAGAAAGTGTCCGACTTCACGTCTCCAGTTGCAGCTCCTCCCCGTCCTGATACAATGACATTCTGGTCATTTCGGTTGAACCTTAACCTTAAATGCTGTGGCATTATTAAATGGATAGGTCACAAAAAAATTTAATTAATTACTCTCTCCCATGTTGTTCCAAACCCATAAAACTTTCATTTATCTTTGATCCACAGATGAAGATATTTTTTACTTAAACCTGAGAGATTTCTGTCCCACCATTGACTGTTAATCCCTCCACAACTTGCATGTTTCAGAAATGTAATAAAAACATTGTGCAAGTAATGCATTTGAATAGAGCAGTTTAATCCAAGTCTTCTGAATAGACAATCATATAAACACTGATCAGCGCACATACTGTACATACAACACATCAAATATGGTAAATGGACTCTCAAATGTGCTTGTTCTCACGCATCAAGCAAGAACACTTGACTTTCTGCGTTTACCATATGTGCTCTGTCTGTTGATCAATGTTTATATGTGAACGAAATCCGGTAGTATATTCGAATTATGGTACTTTCCCCCCTCATATCCCCCTGAGACGAGATAATTATGCATTTTATTTCTGGAAAAAATCCTCAGATGGCGCAAATATCGTCATTTTGCGTCATCAGAGGATTTTTTGGCCAGAGGCTAGAGACTACAGCCAGTAGAAGGAGCTGTTCCACATGTTTTCAACCCGCCCACAGGGGAGAGATCTCACACACAGAATGTAAATGCGGACGGCTCGGCTCGGGCATTCATAACGGAGTGGTGCAGAGAAAAGTGAGTGTTTCAACTTTTCAATGAATTCCTATGAAAGTTTAGCTTCCACATGCGATCTGATAACGCTCCAGACTGGACACACGCTGAGAATGACAGCCGTACTTACCTCAGCTCTGCTCAGCTCTTCTCTCGTGAGGAATGAAATCTGACTCCTGCTGCATTTGTGACGTGACTTTCGTTCGGCTCACTCACACTTTATTGAAAAGACTGAAAGATGGATTCTGAAATCCACGACCGCTTCAATATAACTATATATATCCAAATTAAATTAAATTAAATTATTTTGACTAATGATAATGTTTTAGTTAACTGGACAATTAAATGCAAAAAAGTTGGCTTAACTGGTCAAAATAAGTTGGTTCAACAATTGTTGGACCAACCTAGTATTAATTGTAAATTCGATTTGTAAATGCAAGTTAACAAGCATACAAGTTGCAACAAGTTAACAATGCATTCTGGGTGCATCATGCAAAACTCATCCATGGCTCCCAGAATGCATTGTGGTATGAAAGCATGTAACCATTGTTGAGATTTATAGGCTGATTCTTGATGTCTGTGTGAGAAAATCTCATAGGTCAAAGTACTTAATGCACAATCGGTTTTAAACCTTAGTCAACTATTTTGATTAAAACCATATTTTATCTTTTCTAGAATCACAATTAAAAAAAAGATAATAGTATATTGCTCATATTAAACTCATAAAATCTGTGAATTAAGCCACTACACAATGATTATATTCTTCTCATCGAGCAGCTGACAGCATTTGATTATCTTTTCTTGCCAAACATTAAAAAGTCGTCAAACTGCCCAACTAAAGAAAACACTCATCACCATGATGGTGACATGAAAAAAAAAAAAAACATAATCAGCTGAACAAAACATCTTAAATTGGGAGACATGTGACCTTACTCAGTTAATTGAGTTAAGTGAACTACTTGGTTTAAAATTTGAGTAAACTCAAAAAAGCTGTGCAGCAAGTTGCCTTACAATTTTAAGTTATGTCAACTTTTCTTTTTTTACAGTGTATATAATTATGATTTTAATGATTCTTTCCAGTTATGAGTTTGCTTATATCAATAGGACCCATGATTGTTTCTTCGTTTATAATTTATAAAGTTTGTATTTGGTCCTCTGAGTGTTGACTGAGGGTCTGTCCTGGTTGTGTGTGATGTTTCGCAAAAACACTTGATTTCAACATGTTGTCGTGTGTTTGGATTTTAGAGGCATCACACGCCTCTAACTCGACAGGAATGCAGTAACAGTGATTGCTCATTTAGCCCGGCTTCCAGAGATGAAATATGGATTTGTCTTTCATGTTATTTCTTTCTTTAATTTTTATTTTATTTCATTTTATATTTCCTTTTACTGAAACTCTAAAGAATCAAGATGAATATGGTCTGTGCTATTGTTTGTATCTCTCTCTGAGAGAAAAGCACATGTTATCAGTATGTTTTGGAAAACTTTCTCTGGTTGGGACCAGATCTCACCAACTCCAACCTTGGAAAGACTGTGTATCTGTGTATGTGCGCAGTATTCGGTGTTACAGATCAGTATTGGAGGTGGATTGCGGGCATCCTAAAAGATGAGGGGCTTGTTGTTTTGGACAAGCTGGCACCTGCTCCAGAATCTGGAAGGTCATGATGTGCCTAATTCCAAGGTGAAAGCGTCAACAAGTGATATCTGTACACGTGAATCTGATTAACTGACAATGTGTGGAAATTTACCAAGACTGTCCATCTTCTCTGAGCCAATCAGAATCATTCCACATGGCAGTAATGACGTGGCTAAAACAGTATAACTGTTCAGAAATTGTATGTACGATAGGCGGAGGCGGGGAGACTGGTAGAGGGAGCGCAGCCTACAAACTCCTTGAGAGACTTGAAGCTGGCTACCGCAAACTATTCTAAAGTACATTTTTCTTGAATTAGTCTAACTCCTGACTCTTGGTCTTCATTTTTCACTACTGGTCCTGGGTCCTAAACTGTTACCCCAACAAGACACATTCAGTTTTTAATTGGTGGGAGTGGCCTCGTAGGGCAGAGAAGCAAGTGCATTCTGGGAGTTGTTGTCTTTCATCCACATGAGATAAAAATACATTTTCAGTCTTTTCTTAGTCTAGAAGGCACCAAATTCAAAAATAATTTCAAATTTCTACTACATAAATGACCCAGTTTAAATACACATTCATTCATCGCTGAAGTGCCCCTTTAAGTTTGCAATATCTTTAATAAACATCAATCCATCAATTCCATCTTCCATACTGCTTATACTATACATAGTCATGGAAGTGCTGAAAACAACCACACATCCCAGTACTGAAGACAGAGAAACATCCTGAACAGGTGCAATGATATTTCAAATAAAAGCAGCAATGATATTTAACTTGTAATGCTGATAAAGCCTAAGCTTGGCATGTTGTAGGAAAAAATGTTTGCACAGTGTTCCAATAAACCACGTTGAAACTCCTATTGTTTATTAATTTTTTTATTTAATATAGGCCTATGTTATAAAGCAAACTTTTGTGATATTTAAGAGCTTACTTAAAGGAATAGTTCACCCAAAAATGAAAATTCTGTCATCATTTACTCACTCTCAAGTTGTTACAAACCTGTATGAGTTTATTTGTTCTGCTGAACACAAAAGAAGATATTTTGAAGAATGTTTGTAACCAAACAGATAGAGCAACCATTGACTACCATAGTAGGGAAAAAAATACTATGGTAGTCAATGGTTGCTCTCTCTGCTCTGCTTAAATACTTTAGCGTTTAGTTAAAATTTCCTCGGAGCGAAGACAGAGCGGTGTTTCTGATACCAGTGAGCGAGGAGTGGAGCGGGGAGTGTGAAATAGTGAACCCAGAGCGGAGCTGTAGCAGATTGCTGCCGCTCCACTCCGCTCACATACTCTGGCTGGAAGGACCTCTTATTAGTAATCCCAGAAGGTGCTCTTTGGTTGGGGTTCAAACTTTATTTATAGAGAAGAATATCCAAGGCACTTCTTTTGTTCAGAAACTGGACTGTTGGCTTGACAAGATGGTGCCTGTGTGTTTGGCTTGCCGTCTGTTGGTCTCGTGTTCTCTTCTCTGGTGTTTTCTTCTCTGGTCGTCTGCTGTGTCCTTAACCTGTGTACCGCCTCTAGTATACGATCGTTAATTTCAGTGTGATTGTGATGGCAAGAAATAGCAAAGCAATCAAACAGGCGTCGTGTTTTACCATCCAACAGGGGACTTAAGTCAATTTAAGGAAATCACTGTTCACTGTATAAAGTGTGACCTGCAATTGTTTCCTTAAAGAGTGATTTCTGCTTGATTTAAAACATAAAATGTAGTTTTGTTTAGGTATGACGCATTTAGGTTGGATACACATGTGCCTCTAACATGGTTGGATCATATCGTGGTCTAAACCAATCAGAGACAGAGATGGGGCGGGTCTTTGCCTCTGATTGGCTGTGGTCCAGATATTCCTGTAGGCCTACACAGAGCCATAGAGAGAGAGAGTCGCGACAACGGAAGTTCAAAACGCTTGATACACTCAAAAAAACAAAAAAACAAAAAAAATCCATGTCTATACATAAGATTTATGTATTTTAATTGCATATAAATTTTCCATGCATTTGGATTACATAATTTTAACATAAACAAATTAATAAACTTAATGTGATTCATATATGTAAGTCATACATAAATGTAACAGGTAAGATTTGTGTAATTGTATTGATAAACTCAATGTGATTCCTATATACCAGTTATATGTGAATGAAACAGGTAAGATTTATGTAAAAGTGCACAGAAAAACTCCCATGTGAAATGAACACTTCCTAGTGTTCATTTGTGTGCCCACTACTGGGTTAAAGCAACATTGAAGCAGTGTTAAAGTTAATGAGATAACTGAGTGATGATTGAGAATTAATGATGGACATCTGATGATAATGAGCAGAATCACTGAAGGAAATAGAAACGCAAGAACTACAACTGACTTCAGCCACAGCCTTAGATGAAATCAACTGAAGATAAAAGAAGACATTAAATCTCTGAAGATATCAGTAGATGAGGATTAAACAACTTCACAAACAGCATTATCAGCTTCACACATTACTAACCAGACTGACTTTATTTCTGTAATTTCTGTTTTAATGAAAATAATAGTTTTGTTGGAGCATGCTGGAGATCAGTGTCTGCTTTATTTGGGCCCTTGACCCTTAACTTTTTAACTTTAGTTTTTCTCTGGCTCCTTTAACTGTGTGTTTATAAGGCACTTTTGTTATTTCAAGGGAATCCAAGAGAAAATATTATCAGGTGATGTTGGCTATTTCTAGTGGCCTGAATCACTAATTCGCTGGTTATAGAGGTAATGTGTTATTAACTGTGTTGTATTCATAGTAATAGCCATGTGATTCTACAGCACAAGAAACAGGACGTTGTGTTAATTGAGTAATATCCAGATAAAAACAAAAAAAAAGTGCACAAAAGGTTTTAATCTACGGCATTACTTAGACACACACAGACTTCACGAATCAGCGTATGAATCTCTACAATGGTGACAATCAAAAAAAAATTCAGATAAACAGATCAACTCTGAACATAAAACAAGCAACTATAAAATGTCACAACAAAAACAGCAAAAGTAAAAGTTCTTGTTGGATTCTGATCGTGCTTTAGGTCTCGGCGTAGTGCTCAAAATGGGGCTTAAGTGTGCATTTCATGGATTCCCGAACCCCGGCGCTACGTCATATTCTCGCCCATGCGTCGTGGAGGCATACACGGAAGGCAATAACAAGTTGGATAAAGGTATTATTTTGATTTTTTTTTGCGCACAAAAACTATTGTCGTCGCATCGTAAAATTATTGTAGAGCCACTGTGGTGAGATGGACTTTGTAACGACGTTTTAAGTGCCTTTCATGGATCTTGGAAGTGTAAATGTACTGAATGCCAATGGAGGCCTATCTGAAGCCTTTCTCAGCATCAGCTTTACACTAAAATATCTTCATTTGTGTTCCGAATATGAACGGAGGTCTGACGGGTCTCGAACGACAAGAGCAAATTTTGAAGGGGACACAAATAATACAGCCAAAAATTGTACTTATAAGGATATGTGTACCACAAAAAAAAAAAAAACACATTTCGTACTTATTTGGCGTTTTGGTGCACTCAAAATGTTTCTAAACTTAAAACGCATTTTTTGTCCCGTTTGCGTTTGTATTGTTTTACTACTTACACATTTATTTTAAGTATATATCATTATATTATTTACAATACTGTTTTCAGGGGGGGACAGCCCTCAGATTGGGGGGGTCCTGTCCCCTCCGCAACAACCCATGGACCCTAGGTTACACACCAATATTACATCAAATCACATGCCATTTTCACTCATCCACATACCTGAGAGTAAACGGAGGCAAATTAAAATGACCTGAACCACACAACTCCACCAGAGAAGGCCAACAAAACCAGGTAACCAGAAATGGCTATTATACGCACACTCAGCCATTTGTGTTCTGGTTACTTAACACCGCTCATCACTAGTGGAGTTGTTCCGTTTCCGATACTAGTATCGGAAATATCAGGGGGGGTCCTGGGGGGTCTCAAGACCCTCCTAAAAAACGCCTTGACCCCCCATTTGACCCCCCCCCCCACCTGATTAAAAAATATATATCCGGGATAAAGATTTAAAAATGTTTCTCTTCAAACTACGCAGAACAATAATAATTAATAATTTATTCGACATATAAAAAAATATAAACATAAGAATCACTGCGATGCCCCATGAACGTTGCTGCGCCTTGCAGAGCTGTAACTTATGGCGGACCCTGGTGCAGCCACAAATATCATAACTAGCCTATCTATAGGCCTTCTGTAATTAAGACATATATTTAAAACATTTATTAAAAACAGAAAGACGGGCTTAGACTACTCAAAGGCCGCGGAAACAGGTCAGTGGGTTCTTACGCACGTCAATACATTCCCGACGATCTTGGTTTGCTTCTTATTTATTAAATATACAGCCATTTAGTGGATGAAACCTTGATCAAAATTAAAATACAATTTATAGAAAATGAAATTCACTTTAAAGAAATGATTTCTGTAAAACAACACTCAATAAAAATCATGTCTGACCCCACTCCATGTCTCCAGACATATTGCGTGTCTTATAGCCTATCTTACTCATGCTGCTCACTTTTCATCATCAACATATGCAATTAAAACAATAATATAATAGGCTAATATTTAAACAAACAGCCTAACTATGAATCTAAATAGGCTACGTTTTGCATGTAGCCTACTACATTCCAAACGCTTCAAAAATGTATTTTTTTTATTAAATGCAAAGTTTTTAATTTCAAATTTAATTTCTAAATTCAGTTCATATTTCCAACAAACGAAATTCCAAGCCAAAATAACGAAGTGGTAAAAAAAACCTGCAAAAATGATAAATATTAAAGAATTCGCGGGCACTTTCGTCGGCATGAGTAAGATAGGCTATAAGACTCGCAATATGTCTGGAGACATGGAGTGGGGTCAGACATGATTTTTATTGAGTGTTGTTTTGCAGAAATAATTTCTTTAAAGTGAATTTCGTTTTCTATAAATTGTATTTTAATTTTGATCAAGGTTTCATAAACTAATTGCCTGTAGCCTATATTTAATAAATAAGAAGCAAAATAAGAACGCCGGGAAGGATTGACGTGCGTAACGAACCCACTGGCCTGTTTCCGCGGCCTTTGAGTAAGGCTGAAAGCGTCTCTCTCTTTAATACATTTTTAGAATATATGTATTACAGTATAACATACAATATATTACAGTAGGCCTATTATAGATAGATATGATATTTGTGCACCGGGGTCCGTGATTTCTAGGTTGAAGTTACGCCACTGATATGAGCGGTCCATGGCACCTGCTACCCGTGGCTGTTATGAACTGTAGGCTACATCAATAAATTACAAAACTTTCGTGCTATGGGCATTGCCACTGATACAGGCAGCGGAAGAGCCTATTTTACGCTGAGATTGCTTCTGCTTTTCAGACATGGAAGTGTGACAAATGCACATGGGCTATATGAATTCTCTAATGTGGATACAGGCATATGTTGTAGACATCACTGTACAACACATGTCCTTATTAGGAGAAAATATACAGTGAGGAAAATAAGTATTTGAACACCCTGCTATTTTACAAGTTTTCCCACTTAGAAATCATGGAGGGGTCTGAAATTGTCATCGTAGGTACATGTCCACTGTGAGAGACATATTAAAAAAAAATCCAGAAATCACAATGTATGATTTTTTTAACTATTTATTTGTATGATACAGCTGCAAATAAGTATTTGAACACCTGAGAAAATCAATGTTAAAGGTCCCATGGCATGAAAATTTCATTTTATGAGGTTTTTTAACATTAATATGAGTTCCCCTAGCCTGTATATGGTCCCCAAGTGGCTAGAAATTTTGATGGGTGTAAACCGAGTTCTGGCTGTCTTTCTCTGTCTTTGAGAAAATGAGTGCCCAGACGAGCTGATCTGGAATGTTCCTGTTATGAGGTCATACCAGGAAAGGTTACCTCCCCCTTCCTCTGCTTTGCCCGCCCAGAGCACTCTGAGAAAATGGATTCAGTTAATGTCAGCACAGGCTTTACAAACAGACTTTACAATATGGATTCAACAGTACCTCGACAAACAGTGAGTAACAGTGTTCATTAATGCCTGATCTGTGATCAGTGATCTCTGATGTGTTGCTAATCATTCAAGTTCACTCAGACTTTCTTTCTAGATCGTTTAATGATCGCTGTCTTGATGCCCTAAGCGTAATGCATCAGTGAATCAAGCCAGTGACTAAAATGATCGTTTCTGTTAGTAGCATGAAACAAATCCATTTTAAAGTGATTAAACTACAGAGAGCGATCAAAGAACACTCTTTATAATGCTCGGAGCTGTCAATCACATGTCGCGAGTGTATCTGCACACTTGCCCAAACTGCCATTATAATGAATGACGCTGTTATGCTGCACAACAAAGCTCTTACTGTATTCATGTCCATGTCCTGTTTGCTGTTAGTTGTGGTGTAGCAATTATGGGTGCAGAAATAGTTAATGAATCTTCCAATGATTCGATCAAATGAACATCCCCGTTCACAAAGCACAATTCAGCTCCAGGAAATCGACCATCGATCACGAGGGAGATGGGGGCTCGATTCTGCCCGGAACTACTAGTTGTGGACAACTGACTTCCTATGGACTCTAAACTCAATTATCGAGGAAGGACAGAGGACCCATTGTGGTCACAAGACAAAGAAACAACCAGACCTCTGTCTTTTGCAATAACCGGTAAAAGAACTCCACGTGACAGCTAAAACTCAGAGCAAGCTCACAGAAACTGTTAGCTTATGGAGTGCACCAAATAACTGATTATTGGACTTTCATTCAAATATCCTTCGACATAGCTTGTTAGTGTGTTTACAACTGATACACGTGACTATTATGCATGTACATTACTCCCAATTCATGCAATTATGTAACTATTGAATGAGTGGATGAAAAAGCATCATGTTTGGTACCGGTGCGTTCGTATGGGTATAATCCAACAGATGAGCTGAATGAAATCTTTATAGAATTGATCATGTCCTTATAGTAAGAAATTAGGTCTAAATTTACTCTCTGCTTAAGAGCAGGAAACTAAATTCTATAGTTAACCCAATTTTGTGAGAGGGGTGGAGACACAGTCACCCCTGAAGCCTAATTGGCCAGAACCCATCCAGGGGATGGGCAAATGTTTGAGTTTAATCTCAGAACACGAACGAAGAGTTCAGTTCTGTACAGTTCAGACCAGAAGCAGTGCAGAGTTCAGCTCAAGTTCGGTTCCAGTTCGGTTCGAGCTGGTTCGCGGCCTGTTCGCAGTTCAGAGATGAGCTAAGTCCTAGCAGTTTGACCAGAGTGAGTTCTGAACGGAGAGCTCCCAGGAGACGATCTGACGATCGTGACAGACCAACTTCAGAGAAAATGGGTTAACGACGATTTCATTCAGGCCATCTGCTTTTCTCTCACTTTCCTTTCTTTTACTTAAAGTTTATTTTATTTCCGTTAAGTCTCGGGTTCTGTTAAGTTTCGCCGCAAAAGTCTCTCAACAACGAGTTTCTAACAGCGTGCTCCAACTTCAAACAACGCCCACAAGACTTTCATCCAGCCGCCAACACCCCACGTGGTTGGCTTCCCCAGACGTCGACCAGACCTTCAGCGAATCAAAGATCCGGGGAAACCCCTGTCCAGCCAGGAGAAGGGAATCCCCCTTGTCAGACGAGACATGAGACACAAACGCAAGTAATGCCTTTTGATTCCAAGCTGAACTGGTGCATTAGATCAAATGTAATAACCCTGCCTAAGAAACGATAGGAGGTTAAATTACTGATCAGTGGTTTCTTCAGGTCATGTTTCATAAATGCACAGATTGCTTAGGATTTCATAATTTTTCTCTCTTAGAACTTATTCTTTCCTCACCTTCTTCCTTTCTGCAACGTGTGAATGTGCGAGTGCGTGTGTTTATGTTAGATATTAGTTTGATGTGTTCGAGTAATCAATAAAGTTCCGTTTGTATTCAAAGATAACTGTTCTTGTGTTATGTGTTTATCAATTTAATGTCTTGAACTGCCGATCTAAGTTACCTGGCTGTTAAATAGTGTTTCACTATTGTTCGGATATTAATATCCGCTGCAGAGTTGATATTTACGGCCCGTTCAAATGAACGCTAGAAGAGTCATTTGCTCGGCTGTAAAATATACTCTCAAAATTCCCTATGAATTCATTAATTCATTCATTTGAGCTAAATATACATGTTTCCCTTTAACAGAGCCCCCTTTAAGTTCTTACATATCGGCGGACGAACAAGTTAAGGTGTAAACAATTATTCTGAATTATTTATAATATATAGTGTCATTCGAGTCTTTCATTTTAATTCAGTTCCCCGTTGAGTTATTATTTTATCTGACTCATAGTCGCTACAGTGGTGAAAGAATTTTGTGAGAGAAAAGAGTCGATGTGACTGGGACTGTTTATTCAGAACTCTCAGATACAAATAAGTTGGCGCTAACAGCACAGCGCTCTCAACAACTCAGTACAATAAATGTAGCGGACCCGGTCTGAATGATGGCTAGACTTTACTGATGTTTCAGGAGTTTATTGAAACCGTTTATCTCCAAAAATCACCGTAATAAGAGCTGAACAAAAAACAAAGAAGTGTGCATAAACATCTCTTACACAAACTCTCTCTCCATAGCATTATCAATAACAATACAGCGAAATGCACAAACATACTCATTACAAATGACAGTAAACAAGCACATACACACCTATTGTCTTTTCAGGGGGTGCTAAACAAACTGTAAACTTTAAATCTGCTTAAACCCACTGAATGATGAACCGCGAGCTCTCACGAGCGCTCCCTCTTTTTTCATATTGCTCCGTAGACTGCAACACCCGTCAAAATAAAAGTCCCTACTTATTTACACAGATAATTACAGACCTAAAACCTATTTAAATGCACAGAAATGTAAAAAATTTACACAAAAACAAATTATAAGATACATTACAATGAAGTCTGTTACAATAAAACTTCCTCCAGCTCTCCATGGTTCACGAGTGCCCATTCAGTCTCTCATGCATGCAGTGCGTGCAGTGCCTCGCTACACCACGCCTCATCCGCAACATAATCTAACACTCATTTCAAATGCAAAGATGTGAGCCAATCACAACAGTGGGCGTTTTAACTGAAGTCTCACAGCAGACACGCCCCTTGAAACAGGGCATTCAGCCACAGGGCAAACATCAGTATAGAAAAAATGCCTTTTATTTCTAAATTATGACATTTTTTGATGTAAAAATCATACTAACAATATAAGTACACCTCAGGAAACATTATAAAATAATAGAAAAATGCCATGCCATGGGACCTTTAATATTTGGTACAGTAGCCTTTGTTTGCAAATACAGAGGTCAAACGTTTCCTGTAGTTTTTCAACAGGTTTGCACACACTGCAGGAGGGATTTTGGCCCACTCCTCCACACAGATCTTCTCTAGATCAGTCAGGTTTCTGGCCTGTCGCTGAGAAACACGGAGTTTGAGCTCCCTCCAAAGATTCTCTATTGGGTTTAGGTCTGGAGACTGGCTAGGCCACGCCAGAACCTTGATATGCTTCTTACAGAGCCACTCCTTGGTTATCCTGGCTGTGTGCTTCGGGTCATTGTCATGTTGGAAGACCCAGCCTCGACCCATCTTCAATGCTCTAACTGAGGGAAGGAGGTTGTTCCCCAAAATCTCGCAATATATGGCCCCGGTCATCCTTCTCCTTAATACAGTGCAGTCACCCTGTCCCATGTGCAGAAAAACACCCCCAAAGCATGATACTACCACCCCCATGCTTCACAGTAGGGATGGTGTTCTTGGGATGGTACTCATCATTCTTCTTCCTCCAAACACATTTAGTGGAATTATGACCAAAAAGTTATATTTTGGTCTCATCTGACCACATGACTTTCTCCCATGACTCCTCTGGATCATCCAAATGGTCATTGGCAAACTTGAGACGGGCCTGTACATGTGCTGGTTTAAGCAGGGGAACCTTCCGTGCCATGCATGATTTCAAACCATAACCATGTCTTAGTGTATTACCAACAGTAACCTTGGAAACAGTGGTCCCAGCTCTTTTCAGGTCATTGACCAGCTCCTCCCGTGTAGTTCTGGGCTGATTTCTCACCTTTCTTAGGATCATTGAGACCCCACGAGGTGAGATCTTGCATGGAGCCCCAGTCCGAGGGAGATTGACAGTCATGTTTAGCTTCTTCCATTTTCTAATGATTGCTCCAACAGTGGACCTTTTTTCACCAAGCTGATTGGCATTTTCCCAGTAGCCCTTTCCAGCCTTGTGGACGTGTACAATTTTGTCTCTAGTGTCTTTGGACAGCTCTTTGGTCTTGGCCATGTTAGTAGTTGGATTCTTACTGATTGTATGGGGTGGACAGGTGTCTTTATGCAGCTAACGACCTCAAACAGGTGCATCTAATTTAGGATAATAAATGGAGTGGAGGTGGACATTTTAAAGGTAGACTAACAGGTCTTTGAGGGTCAGAATTCTAGCTGATAGACAGGTGTTCAAATACTTATTTGCAGCTGTATCATACAAATAAATAGTTAAAAAATCATACATTGTGATTTCTGGATTTTTTTTATTTAGATTATGTCTCTGACTGTGGACATGCACCTACGATGACAATTTCAGACCCCTCCATGATTTCTAAGTGGGAGAACTTGCAAAATAGCAGGGTGTTCAAATACTTATTTTCCTCACTGTATGTCGTTTTAACGAGAAAAATATGTTGTTTTAACGAGAAAAATATGTTGTTTTAATGACATAAGATCTCGTTATTACGACATAATTGAGTGAAAAAAAGAATATGTATGTGGTGGCAATGCGTCACCGTAACATATAGCCTAATAATAATTATAAACAAATACACAACTTATAATAAAAAAAGTAGGCTGCTATAGACCTAAGGGGAAAATCCAAACTTCACAGTCTATTCATTATCAAACTAAAAATGCAGTCAACCAAATCGAAAAAGTTATTTGGTTCAATTTATATTATTGTTGTTTAGTAACAGTAATATGCAGTTCTTAGCAGTGTCCACTGTATTTTTTGTTGGTTTTCATGAGACCCCCCTTGAAATGACCAGGACCCCCATTGCCCCCCCAATCAAAATTGTCTGGAGCCACCACTGCCGATACCACAACAAATTCTGGCATCGGTATCGGCGAGTACTTGAACCCATGTACCGATCCGATACCATTTTCTTAAACAAGACCTAGTTATGACCACAAGCTTTGCCTAACCACTGCGCGGTTCTTCTTTGTTGCTCAGAATGCATTGCAAACACAGGAAGTTGTGCTGTGTTGCCACAAGCAACCACCGTTTAGAGCAGCGAAGAAGAAATGAAAATGCGTTAGCAGTGGTTAGCAGTATGTCCGCTGTTTAGCAGTATTTCGTCTCTGTGTGGATGGCGGGCGCCTGTGCGCCACTCGCTCGCTGTCTTTGTCATCTCTGCCGTGTGTCACTAACAAGCGGCAACCTCCCCCAGTTTCTCTACCTCTACGTGCGTTTTACAGAGTCTATGGTCATTATATGAGGACACGAACGCATAAACTGTCACTTCAAGAGAATTTACCGTTTCATTTGTGAAAACTGTCATATAAGGAACACAGACACTCAAATATCTTCACGGCAACCCGTCAAAATAAAAGTTCGGTTAAATTGTTTTTAAATTGACAGAATATATTAGGCTACTGTTGTTGTAACATACTGCTCTGAGTCAGAAGGTAGAAGATCCAAACGCAGCTTTATTGGAGGGTAATCCACAATCGTAGTCAAAAGTACAGGCAAAAAGGTCATACACAGGAAAGCAGTCCAAACAGGCAAACAAGGCAGGAGAGACAGGCAAAAGGGTAATCCACGGAACGGGCAAGTAATCAAAGACCAAGATACATGAAACCAGGGAAACGCTCAGAATTGCAGTAGAAACACTATACAAGACTTCGCAGTTGATGAAAGAGTGAACATGGTTATATAGGCTGGGGTAATGGGGTAATGAGGTAATGTGACACAGGTGCAAACAATGAGTGATGATGAGTCCGGGCAAAGGATTATGGGTAATTTAGTTTGTGATGGAGTGACAGTCCGGGGTGGAGTGCCCTCAGGTGGTTCTCATGGGCACTCACACTGTTGAATTGTGACATAGCCCCCCTCCTAAGGAGTGGCTTCCAGACACTCCTATAATAATAATCCCGGAGGGAGGTGGAGCGAAGGCGGACCCGGGGGTGGGATGGAGGGCCAGGCCCATGGAGTGGAAGAGGGCCTGGAGACAGAGCAGAAGACCAGGAAGGAGCAGGCTGAACAGATGACCAGGGTGGTGCAGGCGGGACAGATGACCAGGCTGGTGTAGGCAGAGCAGGCAGCCAGGGTGGAGCAGACGACCACCACAGCAGCGCAGACGGTCTTGAAGCCCCCCACGGTGGAGCAGACGACCACCACATCAGCGCAGACGAGGTTGAAGCCCCCCACGGCGGAGCAGACGACCACCACATCAGCGCAGACGAGGTTGAAGACCCCCACGGCGGAGCAGACGACCACCACATCAGCGCAGACGAGGTTGAAGACCCCCACGGCGGAGCAGACTGAGCGGGTGTCCCAGTCGGAGTCCTCCCTGTATTCGGGACAGGAGGCGGAGTCCTCTCTGGACTCGTGACTAGAGGCGGAGTCCTCTCTGGACTCGTGACTGGAGGCGGAGTCCTCTCTGGACTTGTGACTGGAGGCGGAGTCCTCTCTGGACTCGTGACTGGAGGCGGAGTCCTCTCTGGACTCGTGACTGGAGGCAGAGCCCTCTCTGGACTCGTGACTGGAGGCAGAGCCCTCTCTGGACTCGGGACACGGGCCGGAGCCCTCTCTGGACTCGGGACACAGGCCGGAGCCCTCTCTGGACTCGGGACACAGGCCGGAGCCCTCTCGGGACACGGGCCGGAGCCATCTCTGGACTCGGGACATGGGCCGGAGCCATCTCTGGACGTTGGTCAGTGGCCGGAGCCATCTCTGGACGTTGGTCAGTGGCCGGAGCCATCTCTGGACGTTGGTCAGTGGCCGGAGCAGCCATCTATGGACGCTGGTCAGTGGCCGGAGCAGCCATCTATGGACGCTGGTCAGTGGCCGGAGCAGCCATCTCTGGACGCTGGTCAGTGGCCGGAGCAGCCATCTCTGGACGCTGGTCAGTGGCCGGAGCAGCCATCTCTGGACGCTGGTCAGTGGCCGGAGCAGCCATCTCTGGACGCTGGTCAGTGGCCGGAGCAGCCATCTCTGGACGCTGGTCAGTGGCGGAGCAGCCATCTCTGGACGCTGGTCAGTGGCCGGAGCAGCCATCTCTGGACGCTGGTCAGTGGCCGGAGCAGCCATCTCTGGACGCTGGTCAGTGGCTGGAGCCATCTCTAGACGCTGGTCAGTGGCTGGAGCCATCTCTAGACGCTGGTCAGTGGCTGGAGCCATCTCTAGACGCTGGTCAGTGGCTGGAGCCATCTCTGGACGCTGGTCAGTGGCTGGAGCCATCTCTGGACGCTGGTCAGTGGCTGGAGCCATCTCTGGACGCTGGTCAGTGGCGGGAGCCCTCTCTGGACGCTGGTCAGTGGCGGGAGCCATCTCTGGACGCTGGTCAGTGGCGGGAGCCATCTCTGGACGCTGGTCAGTGGCTGGAGCAGCCGTCTCTGGACGCAGGTCAGTGGCTGGAGCAGCCGTCTCTGGACGCAGGTCAGTGGCTGAAGGAGCCATCTCTACAGAGGGTTCTGGTAGGGTGACTGCCATTTTGGCAGAGGGAGTGCTGCACTCCTCCTCTGCAACACCAACCATAAAGGCAGAACCGCTCAACAATAATGCTATGTTGATATAAAATTCTAATGTCCAATTTGGATCGTGAAGTGGCATAATTGAACTGAGTGGCTCAGATAGTCCCCCAAGAAAGAAAATCATAAGACATACCGAGTCCATAGTAGTCAAATGTGCCAGCTCTATAAAGTCCACGACATAGTCCTCAATAGGACGATCTCCTTGACGGAGACGCATGATCTGTGCGGCTGGACTCATTTGTGGATAGACTGTCACTTGGCTGCTGGATCTGTGCATGGCGAAGTCTTCTGTAACGTACTGCTCTGAGTCAGAAGGTAGAAGATCCAAACGCAGCTTTATTGGAGGGTAATCCACAATCGTAGTCAAAAGTACAGGCAAAAAGGTCATACACAGGAAAGCAGTCCAAACAGGCAAACAAGGCAGGAGAGACAGGCAAAAGGATAATCCACGGAACGGGCAAGTAATCAAAGACCAAGATACATGAAACCAGGGAAACGCTCAGAATTGCAGTAGAAACACTAAACAAGACTTCGCAGTTGATGAAAGAGTGAACATGGTTATATAGGCTGGGGTAATGGGGTAATGAGGTAATGTGACACAGGTGCAAACAATGAGTGATGATGAGTCCGGGCAAAGGATTATGGGTAATGTAGTTTGTGATGGAGTGACAGTCCGGGGTGGAGTGCCCTCAGGTGGTTCTCATGGGCACTCACACTGTTGAATTGTGACAGTTGTATAGTAGATTTAGCTACATCTCTAAGTAATAATAATACGTCTCTACTTATAATAATAATAATGCCTAGATGGTTGCTTATTTTTCACTTGTTTTGTTGTAAAGAGATTGTTTTCTGATTAATATATAATTTTTTATATTCCTACATTTATTTGTTGCACTGTTATAAAGTTATATTGTAAAACTAAAATACCTTTTTCAGTTTGCAGTGTTAGACTTGTGGCTGCATTTGAAGTTCTTTTTCGCTTAAGAAAAATAAATGATATTATTGTCAAATGCATGTCAGATAAAAAAAATACTGTAATAAATACAGTAGTTCACTGTATGTATTTTTTCATGTTTTATTAAGGGATAAGTCTGAAGCACACCTTAAAATAATTCTAGCATTTCATACAGGGCTAGTAGTATATACAGCGGTATACACAGATACACACCCAGGTATCGGATCAGTACTCGGTATCGGCCGATACCCTGAGCCCAGGTATCGGTATCGGTATCGGGAAGGGAAAAAGGGTATCAGAACATCTCTAATCACTAGGGCAGATTGTTCCCGTTAACCACCAGGGGGGGTTAAACCTGATAACCTGCGCGAGGACGTGGACGCACTGAAGCTTTCTTTGTTTAAATTAGCTCAAATTACTGTCAGATGTAAGTAATTACCTTGACAAACTATACATCAGGTATACATAATCGGAGGCTACTGCCATGATAACTACAGTGATACCAAATCAGTGCACCGCTATGATCCTGCAACAGAACGTTGGGAGCACATGAGCATGACACCAGGCCCAAACACATACATAGCTGCCTGTGCGCTGCCCATACCTAGTCACCTTAGAAAGTTAGAATACAATAAATTGTCAATACACTAGTGCTGCACGACATATCGTTTTAGCATCGATATTGCGATGTGCGCATCTGCGATAGTCAGTTTAGGGATCAGGGCCGTTTGAAGGTATTTGGGGGCCCCAAGCAAAATGGACATGGAGGCCCCCCCCAAACAAAGAAATGTCATGTTTTGCATAAACTGTCACTACCGTATATCCCGACACTAGCACATTAAGATAAGCTATGAAAAAATCATGTTCCTCTGCCTCTTTCTGGTTAAATAATGTTTATAATAATAGTTAATATAGAATGCTATATTAACTATTCCCGGTTATTTATTCATAAAACTTTCATCAAAACCTATTACAAAGTCAAGTCAAGTCACCTTTATTTATATAGCACTTTTAACAATGCAGATTGTTTCAAAGCAGCTTCACAGTGTTAAACAGGAAAATAATGCAACAGAATTCTATTCAGCCGTATAGCCGTTCTGGAGAAAACGGTGATGTCATCAGTTCATACAAAGCTATAGCAATGTCATTAAATACGATAAACAGTGATTCTGGAACTGATCTGCATCTTCCTTATCCCGTTAAAAAACATATTACAGTAAGTAACCTTATTCCGTCCATTCGAAAAAAAAGTTGCATTAACTGTTCATTACAAGCAGCATTTGCCGTCAGGCAGGTAAGTTAGCTAACATATGTTTTTTTTTGTTTTTTTTTAACAAACACAAAACAGAACATAAATTTCCTGACACAACAGAGATAAATACAGAAGAATACATAAAATAACAAGGCATTGTACTAAGACCAAATATGTGCAGCAGGACCGACAGAAGACAGGGGAACAAGGAGAAAAATACATAAAATAAAATAAAAACACCTTACATCATACCGAACCTCAGAACATCACAAATGGAGGCATTTATGCTGTCCAAATATCGTGTCCAGATACGAATAAAAGTGTCAGTTGTAGAGTGGATAAAACATGTTAGAAGTTCCAGAGGAATAATTTCTCTTATGATTGAATGCCATCCCTTTATAGAGGGGGGTTTATCGCTGATCCACGACATCAGTAGATTCTTTCTGGCAGCAAAAGTTAACAGGCTAAAAAGACGTTGTTTATGCTTATTAGAAATAAGCTTACATGGAAGACCCAGAAGGAGCGACAAAGGGTCAGGATCCAAGGCTAAACCTAAAATGTTGCTCAAATAGGCTGTGACTCTGAACCAGTAGGTCTGAATAAAATGACAATCCCATACACAGTGAGTATAATCACCTATGTTAGATTTACATTTGGGGCAGAGTGGTGAATGAGCTGGATTGTATTTGTGTCTTAATTGAGGCATAATATGTATTCTGTGGAGGATCCTAAACTGAATAGCTCTTGCTCTATTACAAGCTGAGAGCCTATTGGCTAAAGACCAAACCCTCTCCCATTCCTCCTCCGAGATATCTACCCCAAGCTCTCTTACCCAAGTTAATCTGAGGTGCGAGGCATTAACTGTGTCATAAGAGCACAGTGCTTTGTAGAAAAAGGAAATCAACTTTTGTGTAGGAGGACTTAAGAGTATCTTCTCAATTACAGAAAATGAATATTTAGATGTAAGTGTAGTTTTTCTGAATATATAATCTCTAATCTGCAAAAATCTAAAAAAGTGTTGCCTAGGTAGATTATATTTTGAGGGTATAATATCAAAGGACAATAGTGACCCTTCATCAAATAGGTCAGCTATTCTGCGTATACCATAAGCAGGCCACAGGTTGAAACCAATGTCCATAGAACTTGGCAAGAACTCTGGATTGTTCAGGATTGGCAAGAGAGGAGAGGTTGTATCGGTCCTATCCTCCAATCTTTGAACAATACGCCATGCCTTGAGAGTATTACGTACTAAAGGACTTTCACACATATCTCTCCTCAGCTTAGAGTTGCGGATAAATAATATGTTTTGTAGAGGGCATTTGGACTGTGAAGACTCAAGATCAAGCCAAACTGATTTAGGGTCTTCATTAAACCATTCAACAATGAATCGAAGCTGGCAAGCCAGCTGATACAGTTTAAAATTTGGGAGATCCAAACCGCCCTTCGCGCTAGGGAGCTGAAGTTTTGATAATTTCAGCCTGGGTTTTCTTTTGCTCCAGATAAATGAACTTAACCACCCATTCAGCTCTTTGATAACCTTATTAGACAGTAAAATAGGAATCATCTGCAATGGATACAATAAACGAGGTAGGACATTCATCTTTATCAAGGCAACCCGTCCCAGCCAAGACAGAGGGAGAGTCATCCACCTGGTCAAATCATCACGGATTTTTCCAAGCACCGGAGTAAAATTGGCTTTGTACAATTTCCTAAAAGTAGGGGTTATATTAATGCCTAAATAAATAAAACCGTCCTCAGAGTACTTAAAAGGAGAGGAGGAAGGTTGATTTATTTACGTTTTATTCCCTATAATTAGTGCGACTGATTTAGAGAAATGCTTTTGGGAAGAGTAATAAGACTGATAGAGAGAAGAGTAAAATTGTTTAAAAGTACTGTTAATGATAAGAGAATCGAAATGACGCATTCCCTTGGGGTCTACTATAGAAGTAATGAATTGTGAGTCAGAATTAGACTTCGTCAGGTTAGCTAAATATTTACTAGGTTTATTGCCCCATTCACACAGCTTTTGCTTTGAGTATAATATATTTGAATGAGACTGATGAGTTAATAACAAATTTAAAGAAGCCCGTACTGCACTTATTTTTTCTAATGAAACTGGAGAGGGATCGTTCAAATAGCTGCTAGTGGCAATATTTAACTCTGACTCTAAGTGTTTCTGCTTCTCTGACTGTTTTCTTTTTTTAGTTGTAAAGTATGAAATGGCAAGGCCTCTAATATACGCTTTAGCCGTCTCCCAGAGAGGTGAGGGATTATTTGTAGACTCTGAGTTAATAGATAAAAATATCTTAAAGGTCCCATGGCATGGCATTTTTCTATTATTTTATAATGTTTCCTGAGGTGTACTTATATTGTTAGTATGACTTTTACATCATAAAATGTCATAATTTAGAAATAAAAGGCATTTTGTCTATACTGCTGTTTGCCCTGTGGCTGAATGCCCTGCTTCAAGAGGCGTGTCTGCTGTGAGACTTCAGTAAAAACGCCCACTGTTGTGATTGGCTGACATCTTTGCATTTTAAATGAGCGGAGGGGGCGTGGTTTAACGAGGTCTACGAGGCAGGAGTAGGCACGAGCTGCTGCCAGAGAGACGGATGGACCTGAGTTCACTTCACATCAGTTCTCAGCATGTCTGAACTGTTGTAGTTACAGCATATACTTCAGGTTATTAGTCTATTTCTAGTCGGAGGGACTGTCACTCATGTCAGAAAGTTAGTAACTTTAGTAAATTATGGATCAGCGCTGACTGGAGACGCGAAACGTTTAGAACGATTCAGTCCGATTTGGTGAACTGATTCGGTTCACTAAAAAGAACCGGTTCAAAAGAAAGATCGTTCGCGAACCGGACATCACTAATGTACCAGAGACGGAGCTCAGCGATTGCTAACAAAGTTATTTATAGTAACTACTGAGTTATGAGAGCGCTGTCAGTCAGCGCGAGTTTATTGTGTTTGTATCTGAGAGTTCTGAATAAACACGAGTCCCAGTCACCCCGTCTTCATCATTATTACCAACTTTGTAACACATGCAAAGTACCATTACAGCTGTCGAGATGAACGAGTTAAAAGTAAGTGTTGATAATAGCATTATTTTTTAAAATAAAAGCGTCAGTGAAGCGCGTTGAGTACACAGCGCAAACAAAGACACAACAGCAGTAATCGAATGTAATCCAGTTTATTGTGGGGAAAGCTGGCTAGCCCGGATATGCTCACGCTTACCCCCCTTCTGCTTAATCTCACGCCGCGTTTGGTGCCTCCGCTGTGGGCCAGATGCAGTACTGGGGGTCGGGGATGTTGAAGGCCGAGCTTCGGCGTGTGTGAGGTTTATCTCTAAAGATCTGACTCTGCCGATGTTGAGCAGAAACTCATGACTATGCACATTTTAGAACCGATAGACGCGACGAGGACGTACAAAAACACTGACTCACAAGATAGAAAACACCGTTCTGTCTGGAGAGAAAGAGCTGCGTGTGCACGAATAATAAATAATTAGCTACACATCAGAAATCACTGATAACAGATCAGAAGGAACTGAAAAAAGACTTCTGTTTTCATTTGTACATCCAAACACTGAGAAACTGCCAGCGTTCACTCGTTCACAAGCAATGATCTCTATTCTCTTGAGCGTTTGCATGGGTGTGCCAGATTCTCTGGGCGGAGGAAAGGGAGGTAACCGTTCCTGCTTGGACGTCAAACCAGGAGACTTCAGGATTGGCTCGTCTGGCCTGTCATTTTCTCAAAGGCAGAGAAAGACAGCCAGAACTCGGTTTTACACCGATCAACATTTCTATCCACTTGGGGACAATATTCAGGCTAGGGGAACTCATATTAATGTTGAAAAACATCATAAAATGAAAATGTAATGCCATGGGACCTTTAAACTCTGAAATAAAGTATGAGAGGAATTTGTCATCTTTGAATAATAAGTTATTGAACCTCCAACTTCTCACAGGTCTAAAAAAATATCTCACACAAATATCTAGTACCACTGCAGCATGATCAGAGACAACAATGTCTCCTATGTTGCAATGTGAGATTGCATGCATTATAGTCTTAGGAGCAAAAAAGTAGTCGATCCTAGAGTGACACTTATGTGGGTGCGAGAAAAAGGTAAATTTCTTCTGATACGGGTTAAGAGTATGCCAAACATCCAAATATTCTAAGTCCTCACACAGAGCAGCAAGAGCTTTAGATTGTTTGGTGAAGAGAGAGTCCCTGGGGGGAAAACGGTCCAGTATAGAATTCAATAAACAATTAAAGCTGCTAGCAGCGATGAAAGGGCCCTCGCACATGCACCGCCACCCGGTGGCCTCAGGAAAACAGTGAATAGTGGGCGACATGCATTTAAGCGGGTAAATATAGGAGAAATATGGCAAACTCACTTCAATGTGCCACACTTCTTTCTGCCAGCAGGTCGCACTTCGACTATAACTGAATATTGCCATGTAGAGTCTTCAGGCCAGGACTCTTATCAAACATGTGAAGTTTGGGGCAGTTCGGACATTGTATGCCTGACTTACAACAGCTTCCTGTGTCATGGCGAAACATCAGACTTTGTCAGGCCGCCACGGACACGCCCTTCAGGGAAAACTCAAGATCTTCACAATATAACATCACCAAGGCCTTTAGATTAGACTGACCAAATATGATGTTGATCTGATTAAATCTCAATGAGGAGTTAATCACAGCGTAAAATATGCCATTTCCTGTTGCCCACAGGTGGCACTATGACTGTCACTGAATATTGGCATGTTGATATCTTCAGGCAAGGACTCTAATAAAACATGTGAAGTTTGGGGCAGATCAGACATTGTATGTCCGAGTTACAACAATGTCCTGTTTCTGTCACATGTCTGTCCTGTCTTGTGGAGCACATGTGGTGTGTTGTTATTTTGGGCTGTGCTCATGTCTTTGTCTGATCCCTCCCCCTTGTTATCTGATTAGTGTTTGATTTCTCCCACCTGTTCCCTCCTGATTTCTTCCCCTTTATATAGTTCCCTTGTGTTCTCAGTCCTTGTGCTTACATTGTTATGTCTACGTCTCCCTTCCCTGTGTTCCACTCCCTGACCCGTTTTTGGTATGTTGTTTGGTTCATTTATGTTGTTTTGAGATTTGTTATGTTTTCCCCATTGTGGGGTTTTTGTTTGTGTTTATGTTTAATTTTATAATAAATTCATTTTTACTTCCTGCACTTGAGTCCTCACCTCAGTTTCCGTCAGCGCAGCGTGACAGAACGTAAGCACCCTTCGAGGACTCAGCAGGAGGTTTTTGTTTTGTTTTGTTTCCGTTGTCCATGGAGTTTAGCAGACGGCTACAGGTGATGCGGCAGGTAAACTCGAAATACATCCGTCAGCAGGGGGCGGATGTAAGAGAGTTTGCCTGCCAATTCCTCATTGAGGTGCATCACCTGTACCTCAATGAGAGGGAGAAGGCAGAGGTTTTCAACCTCTGTCTGGACATGCCTCTCAGCCCTCAGGAGATGGGGACTCCTAAATTCTGGGAGTTGGTGGACCGGTTGGACTCTGGTTCTCCTAAGATCATGGTCCCTGTTCTGGTGGATCGTGTTCCGGTAGAACCAGTTCCAGTGGTTCCGAAACGAAGGAGGAGGAGAAAGGTTCCCTCCATCCCTGTTCCGGTGGTCCCTGTTCCTGAGCCGGTGGTGTCTGTTCCAGAGCCGGAGCCAGTGTCGTCTGTTCCAGAGCCGGAGCCAGTGTCTGTTCCTGAACCGGAACCTCCATCTCGCCGTTGCGGACGGAGGAGAAGGAGGAAGAACACGTCTGCCAAGTCAGAGACTGCTTACGTCACGTCTGCCGACCCAGAGACAAAGCTTCACGTCACGTCTGCTGATCCAGAGACAGAGCTTCACGTCACGTCTGCCGATCCAGAGACAAAGCTTCACGTCACGTCTGCCGATCCAGAGACTGAGCTTCACGTCACGTCTGCCGATCCAGAGACTGAGCTTCACGTCACGTCTACCGATCCAGAGACTGAGCTTCACGTCACGTCTGCCGATCCAGAGACTGAGCTTCAGGCCACGTCTGCTGATCCAGAGACAGAGCTTCACGTCACGTCTGCCGATCCAGAGACTGAGCTTCAGGCCACGTCTGCTGATCCAGAGACAGAGCTTCACGTCACGTCTGCCGATCCAGAGACTGAGCTTCAGGCCACGTCTGCCCAGTCGGAGACAGATCGGGAGATGCCCATTCTCATGGCCGGGGGGGCACTGATCGGCTATTTAGAGCGTCTAGCTCGGATCCTGGAAACGCCCTTCAGACCTTCAGTGTCTGTGTCTGTTCCAGTTCCTGAGCCGGAGCCAGAGTCGGTTCCTGAGCCGGAGCCAGAGTCGGTTCCTGAGCCGGAGCCAGAGTCGGTTCCTGAGCCGGAGCCAGAGTCGGTTCCTGAGCCGGAGCCAGAGTCGGTTCCTGAGCCGGAGCCAGAGTCGGTTCCTGAGCCGGAGCCAGAGTCGGTTCCTGAGCCGGAGCCAGAGTCGGTTCCTGAGCCGGAGCCAGAGTCGGTTCCTGAGCCGGAGCCAGTGTCGGTTCCTGAGTCTGTGCCTATGCTTGTGTCCATTTCAGTGTCTGTTCCTGAGCCGGTGGTGTCTGTTCCTGTTCCTGAGCCGGTGGTGTCTGTTCCAGTGCCTGAGCCGGTGGTGTCTGTTCCAGTGCCTGAGCCGGTGGTGCCTGTTCCTGTTCCTGAGCCGGTGGTGCCTGTTCCTGTTCCTGAGCCGGTGGTGCCTGTTCCTGTTCCTGAGCCGGTGGTGTCTGTTCCAGTGCCTGAGCCGGTGGTGTCTGTTCCAGTGCCTGAGCCGGTGGTGTCTGTTCCTGTTCCTGAGCCGGTGTTGTCTGTTCCTGTTCCTGAGCCGGTGGTGTCTGTTCCAGTGCCTGAGCCGGTGGTGTCTGTTCCTGAGCCGGTGGTGTCTGTTCCAGTGCCTGAGCCGGTGGTGTCTGTTCCAGTGCCTGAGCCGGTGGTGCCTGTTCCTGTTCCTGAGCCGGTGGTGTCTGTTCCAGTGCCTGAGCCGGTGGTGCCTGTTCCTGTTCCTGAGCCGGTGGTGTCTGTTCCAGTGCCTGAGCCGGTGGTGTCTGTTCCAGTGCCTGAGCCGGTGGTGTCTGTTCCTGTTCCTGCGCCGGTGGTGTCTGTTCCAGTGCCTGAGCCGGTGGTGTCTGTTCCAGTGCATGAGCCGGTGGTGTCTGTTCCAGTGCCTGAGCCGGTGGTGTCTGTTCCAGTGCCTGAGCCGGTGGTGTCTGTTCCAGTGCCCTGGCCGCCCGAGGGAAAGTCTCCACCGTGGCCGCCAGAGGGACTGTCTGCTACGCCCTGGCCGCCAGATGAACTGTCATCTACGCCATGGCCGCCTGAAGGGTCGTCTGCCTCGCCCTGGCCGCCAGATGGGCTGTCGTCTCCGCCCTGGCCTCCCGAACTCCGCGGGCCGCCTGAACTCCGCGGGCCGCCCTGGCCGCTTGAACTCCGCGGGCCGCCCTGGCCGCTTGAACTCCGCGGGCCGCCCTGGCTGCTTGAACTCCGCGGGCCGCCCTGGCCGCCTGAACTCCGCGGGCCGCCCTGGCCGCCTGAACTCTGCGGGCCGCCCTGGCCGCCTGAACTCTGCGGGCCGCCCTGGCCGCCTGAACTTTTTGTTTCCCCCTTCCCTCCCTGGTCTGTTTCCCCCTTCCCTCCCTGGTCTATTTCCCCCTTCCCTCCCTGGTCTGTTTCCCCCTTTCCTCCCTGGTCTGTCCCGCCCGCCCCGCCCTGGTCTGTCCCGCCCGCCCCGCCCTGGTCTGTCCCTCCCGCCCCGCCCTGCCCTGGTCTGTCCCTCCCGCCCCGCCCTGCCCTGGTCTGTCCCTCCCGCCCCGCCCTGCCCTGGTCTGTCCCTCCCGCCCCGCCCTGGTCTGTCCCTCCCGCCCCGCCCTGGTCTGTCCCTCCCGCCCCGCCCTGGTCTGTCCCTCCCGCCCCGCCCTGGTCTGTCCCTCCCGCCCCGCCCTGGTCTGTCCCTCCCGCCCCGCCCCGCCCCGCCCTGGTCTGTCCCTCCCGTCCCGCCCCGCCCTGGTCTGTCCCTCCCGTCCCGCCCCGCCCTGGTCTGTCCCTCCCGTCCCGCCCCGCCCTGGTCTGTCCCTCCCGTCCCGCCCCGCCCTGGTCTGTCCCTCCCGTCCCGCGGTGGTCTGTCCCTCCCGTCCCGCCCTGGTCTGTCCCTCCCGTCCAGCCCGGGTCTGTTCCTCCCGTCCCGCCTTGGTCTGTCCCTCCCGCCCCGCCCTGGTCTGTCCCTCCCTGGTTTGTCCTCCCGGTCCCGCCCTGTTCTTGTGGAGCGTCTGGTAGCCGCTCCTTAAGGAGGGGGTAATGTCACATGTCTGTCCTGTCTTGTGGAGCACATGTGGTGTGTTGTTATTTTGGGCTGTGCTCATGTCTTTGTCTGATCCCTCCCCCTTGTTATCTGATTAGTGTTTGATTTCTCCCACCTGTTCCCTCCTGATTTCTTCCCCTTTATATAGTTCCCTTGTGTTCTCAGTCCTTGTGCTTACATTGTTATGTCTACGTCTCCCTTCCCTGTGTTCCACTCCCTGACCCGTTTTTGGTATGTTGTTTGGTTCATTTATGTTGTTTTGAGATTTGTTATGTTTTCCCCATTGTGGGGTTTTTGTTTGTGTTTATGTTTAATTTTATAATAAATTCATTTTTACTTCCTGCACTTGAGTCCTCACCTCA
Source organism: Gobio occitaniae (assembly GCA_033150135.1). Lineage (NCBI taxonomy): Eukaryota > Metazoa > Chordata > Actinopteri > Cypriniformes > Gobionidae > Gobio > Gobio occitaniae. Next base: position 128,127 of record JARQWZ010003538.1, read on the forward strand.
GTTTCCGTCAGCGCAGCGTGACAGTTTCATGGCGAAACAACTAAATTTCTGAGGCCGCCACGGACACGCCCTTCAGTGAAAACTCAAGATCTTCGCAATTTAACGTTGCTAAGGCCTTTAGATTAGACTGACCAAATATGATGTTGATCTGATAAAATCTCTATGCGGAGTTGATTAAAGTACAACATCTGGAAATGGGAAAATTTGCAACAATTTAGTAAAGAAAAATCAAAATATCTCACTTCCTGTTGGTTTTCAGATTTCGTACCAGGAGACTTTTTTGTAGGTATTGGGCTGTTACATGTGTCTACCGAATTTCATACCTGTACGTGAAACATAGCGGGAGGGGCACTTAGTTGAAATGTTGTAGGTGGCGCTATGGAGCCATTTTGCCATGCCTAATTCTGAAACTTATATGTAGATGTCTTCAGGCCAGGACTCTTATCAAACATATGAAGTTTGTGGCAGGTTGGACATTGTATGCCTGACTTACAACAACTTCCTGTTTCATGGCAAAACATCAGATTTTGCGAGGCCGCCACGGACACGCCCTTCAGTGAAAACTCAAGATCTTCGCAATTTAACGTTGCAAAGGCCTTAAGATTAGACTGACCAAATATGATGTTGATCTGATTAAATCTCTAGGAGGAGTTCGTTAAAGTACAACGTCTGGAAATGGGAAAATTTGCAACAATTTAGTAAAGAAAAATCAAAATATCTCACTTCCTGTTGGTTTTCAGATTTCGTACCAAGAGACTTTTTTGTAGGTATTGGGCTGTTACATGTGTCTACCGAATTTCATACCTGTACGTGAAACGTAGCGGGAGGGGCACTTAGTTGAAATGTTGTAGGTGGCGCTATGGAGCCATTTTGCCACGCTTAATTCTGAAACTTATATGTAGATGTCTTCAGGCCAGGACTCTTATCAAACATGTGAAGTTTGGGGCAGTTCGGACATTGTATGCCTGACTTACAACAACTTCCTGTTTTATGGCAAAACATCAGATTTTGCGAGGCCGCCACGGACACGCCCTTCAGTGAAAACTCAAGATCTTCGAAATTTAACGTTGCAAAGGCCTTTAGATTAGATTAAATCTCTATGCGGAGTTGATTAAAGTACAACATCTGGAAATGGGAAAATTTGCATCAATTTAGTAAAGAAACATCAAAATATTTCACTTCCTGTTGGTTTTCAGATTTCGTACCAAGAGACTTTTTTGTAGGTATTGGGCTGTTACATGTGTCTACCGAATTTCATACCTGTACGTGAAACGTAGCGGGAGGGGCACTTAGTTGAAATGTTGTAGGTGGCGCTATGGAGCCATTTTGCCACGCCTAATTCTGAAACTCATATGTAGATGTCTTCAGGCCAGGACTCTTATCAAACATGTGAAGTTTGGGGCAGATCGGACATTGTATGCCTGACTTACAACAGCTTCCTGTGTCATGGCGAAACATCAGACTTTGTCAGGACGACATATTGATTTTTTCTTCATCTCTCCAGGAACACGTTCAGCACGTCAGACGAGTGCTTCAGAGGTTGCTAGAGAATGGGCTTTTTGTCAAGGCGGAGAAATGCGCTTTTCATGCACAGTCTGTTCCTTTCCTAGGATACATCGTCTCGTCTGAGGGAATGCGTATGGACCCTGACAAGGTTAAGGCTGTGGTAGAGTGGCCAAGTCCAGATTCCCGTAAGGCCCTGCAGAGGTTTCTGGGGTTCGCCAACTTCTATCGGCGTTTCATTCGCAACTTCAGCCAACTAGCCGCACCTCTGACCGCCTTGACCTCTCCCAGAACTACGTTCAGGTGGTCCGATACAGCGGAAGCTGCATTTACCAAACTGAAAGGCCGCTTTGTTTCGGCCCCCATCCTTATCGTCCCTGATCCATCACGTCAGTTCGTGGTAGAGGTCGACGCATCAGAGGTGGGGGTAGGTGCAGTTCTATCGCAACACTCTCTCTCAGATGACAAGATGCACCCTTGCGCGTTTTTGTCCCACCGTCTATCTCCTGCCGAATGTAATTATGACATTGGTAATAGGGAGTTGCTGGCCGTCAAGTTAGCGTTGGAGGAGTGGCGTCATTGGTTAGAAGGTTCGGGGGTACCTTTTATCGTTTGGACTGATCACAAGAACTTGGAGTATATTAGAACTGCGAAAAGACTCAATTCCAGGCAGGCTCGGTGGGCTCTTTTTTTCGGTCGTTTTGACTTTTTACTCTCGTACCGCCCCGGGTCCAAAAACATCAAACCCGATTCTTTATCTCGCATTTTTGATCCATCCGAACGGCCGATTACTCCCGAGTGTATTTTGCCGGAGAGACTAGTGGTCTCCACACTCACATGGGAGGTCGAATCGAAGGTCAAATCGGCCTTAGAAGGGGTAACGCCTCCGCCCGGCGGTCCACCGAGCCGATTGTTTGTGCCGGAAGAGTTACGGTCCGAAGTTATTCGATGGGGTCACTGCTCCAACATTGCTTGTCATCCAGGAGTAAACCGGACTAGCGGTTTGATAAAGCAACGATTCTGGTGGCCATTAATGGCTCGTGACGTCCGCAGTTTTGTATTGGCATGTTCGGTTTGTGCGATTGGTAAGACGTCTAACCGATCTCCTGATGGGTTACTCCATCCGCTGCCGGTGCCTTCGAGACCTTGGTCCCACATCGCGCTAGATTTTGTCACCGCCCTCCCGCCCTCTAATGGCATGACGGTTGTTTTAACCGTAGTGGACCGATTCTCGAAGGCAGCACATTTTATTCCCTTGCCCAAATTGCCCTCAGCCAAGGAGACAGCGGTGTCTGTCATTGACCACGTTTTTCGGTTACATGGCCTCCCGATGGACGTGGTTTCTGACAGGGGTTCCCAGTTCGTGTCCAAATTTTGGCGAGAATTTTGTAAATTACTAGGGGCTACAGTTAGTTTGTCTTCGGGTTATCACCCCCAGAGTAATGGTCAGACCGAACGTGCCAACCAAGATTTGGAGAGAGTGTTACGATGTTTGGTATCCAAGAATCCTTCTTCCTGGAGCCAACAGCTGTCTATGGTTGAGTACGCTCATAATTCACTACCAGTGTCATCTACGGGCCTCTCTCCGTTCCAGTGTAGTATAGGGTACCAGCCACCTATTTTTCCGAGTCTGGATTCCGAAGTCGCGGTCCCCTCCGCCCACGCCTTTGTCCAGAGGTGTCACCGCACATGGACCAGAGCCCGTGAGACTCTGCTCCAAGTGGGGGCGCGCACCAAGGCTAAAGCCGATCGCCACCGGTCTAAGCCTCCCGTATACGTCGTGGGTCAAAAAGTGTGGCTTTCTACCAGAAATATTCCGCTCCGCTCCGTATCTAATAAACTTGCTCCCAAATTTATTGGCCCATTTACTGTCACCAAGATCATTAGTCCGGTGGCAGTCCGCCTCAAACTTCCTCCAGCGTACAGGAGAATTCACCCCGCCTTTCACGTATCCAAATTAAAGCCTGTTTTTCATTCTCACCTTAATCCGCCGGTCCCGGTTCCCCAACCGCCGCGTCTCGTAGATGGGGAACCTACGTATTCGGTTAACCGTATTCTGGACTCAAGACGGAGGGGACGCGGATTCCAGTACCTGGTGGACTGGGAGGGTTACGGTCCGGAGGAGAGAAGTTGGGTTCCTGCTAGGGACATTCTGGATCACTCCCTTATTGACGATTACAAGCAACAGGTAAGTCCTTCTGGGGGGAGGGGTACTGTCACGGTTCATGAATTCACTATCTCACTCTCGTATGTTTCACGTGGGTGCATGAGTGAATGTGTGTGTGTGGGTTGATTGAATGAGTATGTGCGTGCGTAAGTTGGGTGTGCTGACGATTGAATACACCTGCTGCGATAATCAGCGTTCCAGCTGCGGTTGATCAGCGCACCCTATTTATTGTCTCTCTGTTTGTCATGTCATTGTCAGAGCGTTGTTGGATGTCGCCCGGTTGTCTCCTGTCTGCCTTCCTGTTCCTCACCCCGTTGTTCTCCGTGCTTCCTGATCTTCGTGTTTCACCGGTTCCTGTTATTGTTCACCATCACCGTCTTCTCCACTTCACCTCACGGGAGGTCGCTGCTGTCCACAGAGTCCCTGTGCTGCCAAGTGTCTGGTTCCTGGAGGATCTTCGCTGTGTCCAGACTATTCGTGTCTCACTCTAATAAATACTTTTTACTTGCAATTGAATCCGACTTTGTCTTTAGTTTCCGGACGTCACATCTACGAAGGCCCCAGGGGCCCCGAATTTTGCACAGTGGCTCCTGGGGGGCCCCCGGGCGACATACCGAGAGCGGCGGGCTCTAGGGCGCAGGCAAAAAAAATTCAGCCTTTGACCCTAATTATCACTCAGGCCTCTTTCACTCTTACACAGACAGAGGCTTTTGAGTGATTTTTTGATATAAGACAGCAACTTTTTTCAAAAAGGTCCTAGAGTTTCATGTGTCGGGGCCGTGAGTCGGGGGCCCCTGGAGAGTCAGAATATCAAATCTTAAAGTACCACGACCTTCCGTCTCCGTACGGGGGCCCTCCCACGCTCCATTTACTCACGTACCGCTTTGATGTACACGCTGTAGCTTTTTTGACCTTTTGACCCCTAAACAAGGCCGTAGGGCCACAAGACTTTTTCGCCCACTCCAGGGGCCCATGACGAGAAGAAAAATGGCGGCCCCAAGTCGATCGGACCTTTCGAAGCGGTGTACACGAAACCACTAGGGTGAGCCCATTCATATAAATAGGCCATGGGATTTTTTAAAAAAGGCGCTAGGGAGCCAAAATTCAACAGGGGGTTTCGAGGGGCCCCCTGTAATGCCCCAGCAAGTGCGGAGGTCGATCGGAGCGACTTTGCATTGGATGTCGTAAAACGGCCTGTAGGGGGCGTCGGTGAACATCCGTAGGTCGAGCGCACCTGCCCCTTGCCCTTAGACCATGAAGGCAAGCTTTTTGTAAACTTAGTAGGTAAGCGGACAAATATTGGGATAGCGGGACTGGGGGCGGGGTCCCGTGAGGTGGGGGGGACCGAAAATCGGGGTCAAGGGTTCATTCCGTCACCATAGCGGAGAAGCGGACAAATAGTGAGTTTGTGGTACCTGGGGGCGGTCTTGGGGGGGGGGGGGCGGGGCAGTGGGGCAAGCGGTCATTGGGGGTCGATGGGGCATTCCGTCGGTAATTCGGCCGCTTTAATAGGTAAGCGGACAAATAGTAGGTTTGTGGTACTCAGGGGGGTGGTCCCGGAAGGCGGGGCATTGGGGCGGGCGGGCGGTCATCGGGAAAGCAGTAAAGGCCCCTGAGTAAGATGCCCCATCCATTTACTCAAAGGGAGAATGGACAAATAGTGCCGTTTTGGGAGACACTACCCCGTATTACCCCAAAAAATGACTGGAAGTGAACATTTAAAAGGCCCATGGATGGGGGGTATGGTCAGCAGGTGAGTGTCACCCCCTACGGGTGTCCAAGACCCCTTTATCCGGGGTCAGTAGATTGAGTGGTCACGGAGGGTGGGGTAAGCAGAAACATCCCAGACCTCAGTTAAATAAATGGAAAAACGGATCCATTTTCACCCTACGATCCATCCGGGGCACTATGTGGCATATGGCAATTTAAATGAATGGGGTTTTTCCCACGAACCCACTATATGTACTTCCTAAAATCAGATCTTGCGTGCCTTACTTAGGAAGTATAAAAAAACGAATAGGCGTGACAGGAGAGACTCAGAACTTTATACTCCCGTCACTCCTCCGTGAGACACGAGGACAATGCGGCACGCAGCTGGCGCTCATCATCATAATAATGACCGCGGCCTCGTCCCGTTCTCACGGTCCCTCAGCCTCGCTGCTCGCCACACACTCCATTTGCGGACATTATCCAATTGCTCGCGGGCCTACATCAAGAACAGCATCAGGCCCTGCTGGAAATGAGGGACGACCAGGAGCGGCGCTTCCAGTCCTTCATCAGCGCCCAGCAGGCGGACAGCGAGCTGTTCCGGGGCTGGTTGAGCCGGGAGGTTTGGACCGGAGAACCTGCCGCAGCTGCAACACTGCCCGTGCATTTACCGCTGATGAAGATGGGAGCACAGGATGACCCTGAGGCCTTCCTGGACCTCTTTGAGAGGACGGCCGAGTCCTGCGGGTGGCCGCGGGAGCATTGGCCAGTAAGGCTTATCCCTCTACTGACAGGAGAGGCACAGCGGGCGGCACAGCAACTTCCAGTCCAGAACCTCCTGGTCTATGACGATCTGAGGAAGGCCATCCTCCAGCGGGTCGGCCTCTCCCCTGAACAACACTGTCAGCGATTCAGGTCATTGGATCTGGGGGAGAGCGGCCAGCCCTCCGTGATGGCTCACCAGCTCCGGGACGCATGCCGCAGATGGCTGTTGGCCGAGGGAGGCGACGTGGACAGCATCACCGACCAAGTGGTACTGGAGCAGTTCATAGCCTGGCTGGAACCGCTGTTGTTTGCTGTGAGAGAGGTCCCACAAGCCTCCACAGGTTTTCCCCTTTTGAGTTACTGTATGAGGGGTGCTTGACATCATGTGGGAAACTTGGGAGGAGGGACCATCTGAAAGCAAAAACAAAATTCAGTCTGTCCTGGATCTGAGAGCAAAACTCCACACTCTGGGGCGGCTGTCAATGGAGAATTTGCTGCAGACACAGGACACACAAAGCCGGTTGTACAACAGGGGAACCAGATTACGAGAATTTTCACCGGGAGAGAAGGTACTTGTATTATTGTCCACGTCTAGCTCAGAATTGCTCGCCAAGTGGCAAGAACCATTTGAGGTCACACGATGAGTGGGAGATCTCAATTATGAGGTGGTTAGAACGGATAGGAACGGGGCACATCAGATATACCATCTCAATCTCCTGAAAAAATTGAAAGAGGTGGGCGCAGTGTTGCTGGCGACGGTGGTAACTAACGAGGAAGATCTTGGGCCAGAAGCGAGCATCAAATGCCAATCAGTCGCTCTGGCCCCAGGCGGTGATCACCTCTCGCCCTCCCAGCTCACTGACATTGCCAGGTTGCAAGCAGATTTTGCAGATGTGTTCTCGTCCCTACCCGGTCGGACTAATCTTATACGGCACCATATTGAGACAGAGCCGGGCATGGTAGTTCGCAGCCGGCCGTATAGGTTACCTGAATAAAAAAAAGGTGGTTAAGACGGAATTAGAAGCTATGCTAGACTTGGGTGTAATAGAAGAATCCCACAGCGATTGGGCGAGCCCAATAGTTTTGGTACCTAAAACAGACGGCTCAGTTCGGTTCTATGTGGATTATTGCAAGGTGAATACTGTGTCGAAATTGACCAAAAAGGAGGCAGTTCCTGGGGCTGGCGGGATATTATAGAAGGTTTGTACCTAAATATCCCGACATCACCAACCCGCTAACTGACCTCACTAAAAAGGAGGCACCAGATACGGTCCAGTGACCGGACCGTGCCAGCAGGCTTTTACCCAAGTTGAGGCTGCTCTGTGTGGCGGGCCGCTCTTACACTCTCCTGATTTCTCTCTGTCATTTCTTTTGCAGACTGACGCCTCGGACAGGGGGTTGGGTGCAGTCCTGTCCCAGAAGATAGAGGGTGAGGAGCGGCCAGTGCTGTACATGAATCGAAAGCTCACGAAGAGAGAGACGAAGTACAGCACAATCGAGAAGGAATGTTTGGCGATCCGGTGGGCCGTCCTCACCCTCCCCTATTATCGCCTGGGACGGGATTTCACCCTCTGTTCGGACCACGCCCCCTTGCAGTGGCTCCACCACATGAAGGATACCAACTCGCGGATCACCCGTTGGTATCTAGCGTTACAACCCTTTAAGTTCAAGGTGGTCCACAGTCAACCTTATTTGTATAGCGCTTTTAACAATGCAGATTGTTTCAAAGCAGCTTTACAGTGTTAAACAGGAAAATAATGCAACATAATTTTATTCAGCCGTATAGCCATTCTGGAGAAAACGGTGATGTCATCAGTTCATTTCATTTATCATACAGTGACAGTGTGGGCATTAGATCAGTAATTAAGTTTATATGGTTAATTTAGTTTAATAATTAGATTTATTTGGATATTTTAGTTGAAAAATGTAGAGAAATGTAGTGTCCCCAACTGATCACGCCAAGCCAGAGGCAAAAGTGGCAAGGAAACCAAAACCCCATCAGGCGACCTAATGGAGAAAAATAAACCTTGGGAGAAACCAGGCTCAGTCGGGGTGCCAGTTCTCCTCTGGCCCATTAACAAACAGCGTATGATTATTATTCTGAAAACTTTACAGGCCAGAGGTCATAATAGATCGGAATATTCGAACGATCGGAGTCATCACGCCAGAGACGGGTTTATTGAGGATGCCGTGTCGACGATGCAATTTCAGGGGAGTCTAATTGACACGGTCTCTGCAGACACTTCAGGGTCATGTGTTGGTCATGTCTGGGCGCAGGTCCACCATCTGATCTGGATCCGGCCCGGATCCGGCTGACTGCAGTAAACCTCGGGATAAAACAGAGAGACTATCATTAGCGTAGATGCCATTCTTCTGATGATGTGACGAGTACATCAGGTGTTATGGGAAGTGTTCCCGGTTCCGGCTGACCTAGTTAATGCAGCCTAACAATCAATTCATTGAAAAAGTGTTTTATGTGTATGCCACATAAAAGAGATGTGTTTTTAGTTAAACTGACAGAGTGTGTCTGCTTCCTGTACAATGTTAGGAAGACTGTTCCAGAGTTTAGGTGCTAAATAGGAAAAGGATCGACCGCCTGCAGTTGATTTGGATATTCTCGGTATGATCAACTGGCCAGAGTTTAGAGAGCGCAGTAGACGTGATGGAGGATAATGTGTTAGAGCTCGCTCAAGTACTGGTAGCTGGGGAGCTAAACCATTTAGTGCTTTGTAAGTAATAAACAAGATTTTAAAATGTATGCAATGTTTAATAGGCAGCCAGTGCAGTGTTGACAGAACTGGGCTAATATGGTCATACTTCCTGGTTCTAGTAAGAACTGGAGCTGCTGCGTTTTGGACCAGCTGGAGTTTGATTATTAAGCGAGCAGGGCAATCACCCAGTAGAGCATTACAATAATCTAACCTTGAGGTCCTGAACGCATGAACTAACTTTTCAGCATTTTGCATTGAGAGCATATGCCGTAATTTAGATATATATTTTAAGATGGTAGAATGCAATTTTACAGATGCTAGAAACGTGGCTTTCAAACGAAAGATTGGTATCAAAGAGCACACCCAGGTTCCTCACTGACCACGAGGACTTGACGGAGCAGCCATCAAGTGTTAGACAGTATTCTAGGTTACTACTTGTGGAGCTTTTTTGTCCAATAATTAAAAATTCATTTTTTTCTGAATTGAGTTGCAGGAAATTACTGGTCATCCAATGTTTTATATCAGCTATGCATTCCGTTAATCTTGTGAATTGGTAAGTTTCGTCAGGGCATGAAGAAATATAGAGCTGAGTATCGTCAGCATAACAATGAAAACTAACGCCATGCTTCCTAATGATATCTCCCAGTGGTAGCATGTACAGGGTGAAGAGCAGCGGTCTGAGCCTTGTGGTACTCCATACTGCTACAAACTAATAACGGTCACATAGGTATGATTTAAACCATGACTAAGCAATTCCACTAATGCCTACATAATTTTCGAGTATATTCAAAAGAATGTTGTGGTCGATAGTATTAAATGCAGCGCTAAGATCGAGTAACACTAATAGAGAGATACAGCCACGATCCGATGATAAGAGTAAATCATTTGTAACTCTGATGAGAGCAGTCTCAGTGCTATGATACGGTCTAAATCCTGACTGGAAATCCTCACAGATACCATTTCTTTCTAAAAAGTAACATAATTGTGAAGACACTGCCTTTTCAAGTATTTTTGACAGAAAGGGTAGATTTGAGATTGGCCTATAATTGACTAATTCTGTAGGATCAAGTTGCGTTTTTTTAATAAGTGGTTTAATAATAGCCACCTTAAAAGTTTTCGCTACATATCCTAATGACAAAGATGAATTAATGATATTAAGAAGAGGATCTATGACCTCTGGTAGCATCTCTTTTAATAGCCTAGTCGGTACAGGGTCAAGCATACATGTTGTTGATTTTGATGATATAATGAGTTTAGCCAATTCTTCTTCTCCTATAGCAGTGAATGAGTGTAATTTTTCCTCAGTGACACTACAATGCTCTGTCTGATGTGATACTGTAGTAGACGCTGCATGGTTAACATTTTCTTCCTAATATTATCAATCTTACACGTAAAGAAGTTCATAAAGTCATTACTGCTGTGCTGTTTACAAACATCAGAAGTTGAAGCTTTATTTTTGGTTAATTTATCCACTGTATCGAATAAATACCATGGGTTGTGTTTGTTTTCTTCCAAGAGAGTCGAGAAATTAGCAGATCTAGCAGTTTTTACGGCCTTTCTGTATGCCATCATGTGCTCTTTCCATGAATTACGAAAGACCTCTAGTTTTGTTTTCTTCCAGCTGCGCTCCATTTTTCTGGCTGCTGTTTTAAGGGCCCGGGTGTGCTCGTTGTACCACGGCGTTGGACTATTCTCTTTAATCTTCTTTAAGCGCAGGGGAGCAACTGTGTCTAAAGTACTGGAAAAGAGACAATAGTTTCTGTTGCAACATCGAGTTCTTCTAAGCTATCTGGGATGTTGAGGAGATGATACTGATGAGAAAGATTATTTAAAAAGCAGTCTTTAGTGGCGGCAGTGATTGTCCTGCCATTTTTGAAGCGAGGGGGCGGCTTTGCAACCTTAGCTAAATTAAGTATACATGATATTAGGTAATGATCTGAGATGTCATCGCTCTGCTGCAGAATTTCAACGGTATCAACATTTATTCCATGTGACAATATTAGGTCAAAAGTATGATTATGGCGATGAGTGGCTCCTGACACGTGTTGCCTAACTCCAATAGAGTTTAGAATGTCTTTAAATGCTAATCCCAATGTGTCTTTTTCGTTGTCTACATGGATATTAAAATCACCAACAATTAGTACTTTATCTACGGCCAGTACTAACTCTGACAGAAAATCATCAAATTCTTTGATAAAGTCTGTATTATGCCCTGGTGGCCTGTATACAGTAGCTAACACAAATGTTAAACGGGTTTTATCATGTACACTACATAACGTTGCATAAAGCTAATTAAACCGTCTTTGGAATGTTACAGAAGGAACGCATGAAGAGAAATGTTAAATGCAGATTCTGCTTGGAGTGAACGGATTACATTTTTTTCTTCAGTTTTCCAGGATAAAAGCATTGCTTATATATTTTTGATATATTGCGTATATATCAAAAATATATCAAGAATTAGATGCTTTGTTTCCAGGCAAGACTTAGAGAAACTCGTTCATGCTTTTATTACCAGTAGGGTGGACTATTGTAATGGTCTCCTCACCGGCCTTCCCAAAAAGACCATTAGACAGCTGCAGCTCATACAGAACACGGAGCAGAACCAGAATATATGACCATATCACACCAGTCCTCAGCTCTTTACACTGGCTTCCAGTTACATTTAGGATCGTGCTATTACTTGTATGAAACACTAATCACTCAATGACCTAGGACCTCAATACATTGCAGATATGCTGATTAAATACAAACCCAACAGATCACTCAGATCATCAGGCTCAAGTCAATTAGAAATACCAAGGGTTCACTCAAAGCAAGGAGAGTCTGCTTTTAGCTATAATGCCAGCCGTAGCTGGAACCAGCTTCCTGAACAGATCAGATGTGCTCCAACAGTAGCCACTTTCAAATCCAGACTCAAAACACATCTGTTCAGCTGTGCATTTACTGAATGAGCACTGTCCCACTGTACGTGCTTTGTCCGAACTGCTTGCATTTTAATTTATATGTTTAAATTTAACCCTGTTTTTATTTTTAGTTTGAATTATACTCTTTATTTTTATTTTTCAATATTTTCTTTATTTTTTTATTTCTTTTCATTCCTATTATAACTGTTTTAATTATCTTACGAATATTTTTATTTCATTTCTGTGTAAAGCACTTTGAATTGCCACTGTGTATTAAATGTGCTATACAAATAAACTTGCCTTGCCTTATGCACATTGTAGTCTTATAAAATCTGGCATAAAGCTGAGAATTTTTTTTATATGTATATAATATTTGTTTTGAAGTTTACATTTACATTTACATTTAGTCATTTAGCAGACACTTTTATCCAAAGCGACTTACAAATGAGAGCAATAGAAGCAACTAGAACAGACAAGGGCAACAATATGAAAGTGCTGTAACAAGTCTCACGTCTCAAGTCTCACGCTGTAACAAGTTTGTTTCTAGAATAAACACAAATACAGGAAAATAGTTTCTTCCTACTGTGCATTCTCTTTGTTAAGAACCATTCTTCAATATTGTGATATTTTACAGTGCAATTCATCAAAATGCTCCATTGGCTTAAACTTAACAAATCAAGATCTCGATGAAAAGGGATGCCAGATGTGTTTTTGGGATTGGGGGACAAAGAAAGTTTGGGTTATATAAGTGCGTTATTGTCAACATGTTCTTAATTTTTGCAAATTGAGGACCAATTTTATCCATTAATCAACAGTGTGTCACAAATGCAGTCAACCAAGCTTATTTTGTATTTAATCTAGAATATTCATTTGACATGTGTTTTTGTGTTTATAGGTTTACTTCATTTTTTAAGGACAAATTTCTAAGGAAGTTAGTTAAATATGAGAAATTCTCCAATCTAGGGATGTAGAGTAGTGGCTGGCCAAAAGTGATGTCTGGCCTAGGAAAATTGACATCTCACTCTTTATTTAAATATTATTAAAGATGTCTTAAAGATTTTGCAAACACATCGTGTAGTTGTGCTTGGAGTCAATTGTTTTATTTCTGATAATGCAATGAAACATGTCAAATTGTGCGGACATAATTTTTCGGCAGGCTGTTATACATAGAAATTACAAATGCATATGTATACATGTATATTGTTTATAATGTGTATTTGTATATTTCCGAGGGGTTTGAATAGGATGTGAAGTTATGTGTCTGTTATATTAAAGCTGCAGTACATAACGTTTTTGCTGCTAGAGGGCGTACATTCAAAACCACAACAAAAACGGCGTAGCTTGATGACGATGTGAAAGAGTGTGGAATGATGCAAATTGTCGTCTTCAACTCCACCGCTGATGGAAATCAGACGGGATCAAAAATCATGTTCATGGTTTAGGTAAAGTAATAGTTTTACTGAGATCCTCACTGGAAGTATCCATGTCAAATACTGATGAGACCTGGAGTCCTCCCCAGAGCAGCTGGCATGAAGCATCACAGGGAAGAGCAAAAGGTGCGGATAGAGGAAAAATAAAAGGGACAGGAAGAGCAAAAGGGATGGAAGAAACAACTGGAGCTGTTGAAGCAGTGTGGCAAGAGGAAGACCAGCAAGTAGACAGAGAAGTTCTACAAGGAGAAGACAGGCAGCTAGAGGGAGAGGAAACACTGCATCATCTGGACTGTGTGAAGAGGAGAGATTGTGGGTGTCTACAAGCGCGGATTAACTCACAGATGCCCCACGTGTGCAGGGGATTAAATTGGATTAAAATGGGACCTGAAAGTTGCCAGATCAAAGACACAGATGTTGCTGCCTCAGAAAGACAACATAAACACCAAAAGAGGTAATTTTCTAAAACCCTGTTTAAAAGGAAACTGGCCTATAGTGAAACTCAGCCAAGAGGATGGCTGCTTTATTCTCCCTCAAAAGGCACTGTGTTTTAGACTGGGTAAACCCAGCCTGATCTGCCGGCGATTTGATTTCGCTCTGCAGCTCAGTCTGGAAACCTGTACATTGATTTCTACTGCTTCTGTTACACTTTTTTGCGGGAACCAATCACAGACCGGCACACTATTGGTGGGTTTAACACGATGACGGATAGAGAAGCGATGGGTTAATGCCTGTTGATCATGCCTCTTGTGGTCTGATTGGTTGTGCAGTAGAAAATACAGAGCAGACTCCCCAGACCAATGTTCAATCTTAAATTGAGCTTGGTCTGGTGATAGCCAGACAAATTGTTTAGTTTTGCGTATAAATTATTTGGGGACAGTGACATGCAGCTGCACGTCTTGCTGAACATGAAGGATCAGAAAGGCAATGCTCGTGTATGTTACGCGCTGTGCTGATGGTGGGCGAAAAGATTCAGAACTAAAAAAACTATTCAACAATGAATGGGAATATTGGACCGAGGTTTTAAAGAGGGTGGTTGCGTGGTGAAGTTATTAGCAGAATGAGGACTACCGCTTAGGGGACACCGTGAAGTTTTTGGGCAACCGGATAATGGAAACTTTATGGGTGTGCTGGAAGTTATCAGCGAGTTTGACTTTTTGAAAGTGCATATAGAAAAATGTGGCAATGCTCGAAAGGGAACGCCATCATACCGCTCATCAACAACTGTCTAGATGTCTAGAATGTATTGAACTGATGGGAAAACAGGTCCTTGCAGAGATAATCAGTCAAATTAAAGAGTCAAAGTACTTTTCGATCAGTGTTGATTCCACTCCTGACGTTACGCACACCGACCAGCTCACATTCATCATGCGATATGTGGCATCTGATGGCTGCATCTGCATTTACAGTGGCCTACAAGCATTGAAATGCTGTCTGATATTGGAAATAAATGTTGTGGCATGACAGAGGGTACGTGTAAGCATGTTGCCCCACATGTCATTATACATATTGGATGAGCACGTATTGCGCTTGTCACACCGTTTAAGAAACTACATATATGCCCTCCATGACACACAGGAACCTCGAGATGACAACCGGGAAAACCGCTATATGCTGCTTAGAGAAATTTCATCTTGTGGCAGTGTGGTTCACTTAGGGCGGAAAACCGTGTGGTCATCCCTAGTTTCTGTGTGTGCGGAGTACGTGAGAAATTCCCTGACCCAAAGGGGCAGTACACCGGATTCATTGTTGCCGTGTTTTAGAGGCATGCTTCTGCCCTCATGTTCTCCTATACACATGTATTTATGTTCAAAGGACTTTATTAGTTGTTATTTATATTTATTTATTCAATGTTACATTGTAATTTTAATTGATATGTTCTATCATCTGTTACTTCTGTCAAAGATTTGTTTGCCACTCTCCAGTTGATCATTTTTGTATTACAAATATAAAGAATATATTGTTCTATGATGCCTTCTTCACAAGAATCGGTTTATCAGAGTGGTAGCGTATATAAAAACAATTTTTTTTGTATTTTTGAAAGAGTTATGTCTATTGTAAAGAAAAATAAATTGTCTTTATAACAAATTTGACTTTTTGAGGTGGCATATTTACATAAATTTGGAGGTTTATGCATCAAGTTTCAGGTTAAAATTTTAAGCAACAAAACTAGTTTGACTGGCTCAGTTGAAAGTCGACTTCTGACCTCGGGGTTCAGACTGCTGAGGTTGTAGCTCAGGGCTCGTCTCGTGACTCTGGTAGTGCAGAGCTCGCTCCTTTGTGGAAAAGAAACAAAACAATGAATTGCAATCAGATGAAGATGAAGAAGTGCAATGTATAAATGAAGAATAATATTGTACTGATCAAAAACACACAAAAAAAAATGAAACATGAAAAAGGGTACCTGCTGTATGTTGATTATTCATGAGTTAACCATAAACTACTATAACCATAATTTTTAGAAATGTACACTATATATCAATTGAACATTATATGTATTATTATTATAAATTAATTATATAAATATTTACTAATATTAATAACTACTAATATTGTTAAGTTGAATGTGTCAACCATTTATTGATAAGTTAAAAAAATTAGTAAACTACAAAGTTGGCCTGAATGTAAACACCATTTATTAATGATTTTAAATATGAAGTTGGTTCATAGGAGCACACAAACCAGTCAGATCTCTCTTTTTTTGCTGGTATATAGTGTCCTCAAGTGGCAGTTGTGAGTTTACAAACACCTGAGATATGCAGTCACATGATCACAGTGACTATCACACAAAGAGCTCCGGCAGGTTCATTCTGTCTGAAAGACGTTCAGAGAGAGAACACCTGAGTGACACAGAGCAGGAAATCACACACAGAAATAATGACTTCAGGTCAAGGTCAGTGTTTTTTAACATTTCAACTGGATTTTAGACAGATAGCAGACATGTTCTTTTACAATGGTATACTTGCTGAACTTAATAATAGAATTTTTTTTTTTTCTTAATTATACTTTCAATTCAATATAAATCCATATATAATCAGTATGAGCAGAGTAAAAATAAACACATTTAACAGCTATTTACACTTTAACAAGCACACAAGTTGTGAGGGAAATCAGCACCAAAAGCTAATAATTAGCAAGTTTTAATAAAACTAAGAAAATGTGTATACATGTACAGCATATTGGGTAACTTTATAAAAATGTTCAGTTGTAAGTCATTTATAAGTGGTTAGTTATGATGAACTAATCATTTACAAAACATTCGTAAATGATTATCAAGTGTAGGGATGAAACGGTATGGGAATTTAACATCACGATTATAGTGACCCAAATTATCACGGTTATCAATATTATCACGGTTTTTGTTCAAATGAGATGAAAGTGTTCAAAAAGAACAGATGCACACACTTAAAACATTTAAGTTTTATATTTGAAAATGGGTCGTGAATGGGTGTCCCTTATTTTGCCACACTGAAGGTGGCAACCCTACCTGACACCTAGATATACACTTTACAGTCAGTTTTATGACTGTCATTCTCTTCAAATGCTATTGAAGTCAGAAACGTGTATAACGTTACCAATGTTGTATGTAACTTTAGAAACGGTCCCTAAATTCGCCAGCATTATGCCAGTCATATCAGATGCGCTGTGGTTCTGCTGTGTTTGTTTGAAACCATTTTCGCTGCTGAAATAGAACAAAAACTGTCGAACACTGTATGATGAGTGAATCTCCTGCGTACAACGCACGTTTATCTCTGCTATGAGTGCAGATTTCAGCGAGTGAGAGCCGCTCTGAACAAAACTCTGGCTAATCTGAACGCCTCTGATTATGAGACGACGTCGCTTTACTAATCGTCACTAAATTTTTATCGTGGTTTATCGTGAAACCGGTAATCGTTTCATCCCTAATCAAGTGATATGCTAACATTTTATGTATGTTTTGTAAATTCTATTACAAGTAATTTACAAGTGATTAGTAAATGATTAACTAATAATTTACAAAACATGACTATGCGTTTCATAAATGTTAAATAAATGGTAACACTTTATTTAAGGGTCCAGAATAATGCATTAGTTAAGCATTAATTAAGGGTTAACTTGTGCACAACTAAGCATTAGTTAAGCACGAACACACTAGTAATTAATGATTAACTTTACATTTAAAGGGTCCGTAATTATGCATTAGTTAAACTAGTAATTAATGATTTGCTTGTTCACAATTATGCATTAGTTAAGCATGGACACAATAGTTATTAATGATTAACTTAACATTACAGTAAGGGCATATTAGACATTATTTACAACTTAATAAGCCATATATTATTTTTCTGTAGCTGTGTAATTATATGTCTGTATTTTCTGTTAAGTTAACTGAACAATAAGCTAGTAATTATGTTTAATTACTGCTGATTTTGCCACTATAAATTGCTAAAATAGTTTAATAAAGACAATTTGAGCCCCTATTCTGAAGTGAAAGTTTTATTCTCATTAATTATGGCACTTGTTGAATGATATTTAAGTTTATTAACCAGAATAAGCCAATAATTAAGCCTAACTACCATTAATACAGTACTAATAAAGGCAATTTGACCCCCTATTCTAAAGTGAAAGTTTAATCCTCATTAATTATGGCACTTATTCAGTTATCACTAAACATTTCGCTGTTTGTGACTTCTGCTGCAAACTAGGTTCAAAGGATTACGTTAAACAAAACTTCACTTCAAAACTCTAAAATGAATAACATTTCTGTAATCATTTAACCATTATTTATCATGTAATACTTATTGTATACCGTGGACACAATGACTAGAAAGTACACCAAAACGCAACATAAATTCACAAAATACACCAATTTAATTTGTTCGCTGTAATACACATCTTTAGAATCCATACGATGATCTTTATCCAGCGATCTTCATCTTCATGTTCAACAGCGACCGTAAACAAATCCCGCGCACGTTATGAATTAAAAAAACTCGCTTTACGGCAGTGATATCAAACGCTCATTGGCTCTCGCCTGCTTCGTCACAGATTGCGACATACCGTGTTTTCGTGTTTGAATGAGAAACGCGCGCGCCTTCAAATAGTGGAGTGAAGCTTAAATTAAATAACTTAAATTATCGCCAGAGAGGACTCCGACTGCAACACATCGTCATTTGGACTACTATTGG
Organism: Gobio occitaniae; assembly: GCA_033150135.1. Classification (NCBI taxonomy): domain Eukaryota; kingdom Metazoa; phylum Chordata; class Actinopteri; order Cypriniformes; family Gobionidae; genus Gobio; species Gobio occitaniae. The sequence continues at coordinate 146,481 of JARQWZ010003538.1, forward strand.
TACCGCTTTTGACATTTTCACAATAAAGAAATTATTGTGATTACACTTTTGTTATGTTTTTTCTTCATAAGTTCACCCTAACGTTACATACTTTTAAGAAATGTTTATATGTAGGTTTAGAGGTTTGAGTGAGATTAGTGGCTCAACATATAATTGTAATGCTATATTGTTACTAAAATTAAAATTTTCCAAAACATTTTTGCTCATTAAGTTGTATTGTCATTTTTTATTCTCTGTTTGTTATGTTTGGGTTTAGGGATATAACATGTATCTATAAAATGGTAAAAGGGGAATTGTACATCTTTTTTCATGATATAAATATTTTTTTTTTTTTTTTTTTTCTGTAATACATAATACGTTTGTTTCAATGTTAACCTTACCTTAAACCATTTATACAAATATACAACAAAAGTATGTTTTGTGTCCGTAAAAGCTGCTTATTCTGGTCAATAAACTTAAATATCACTGAATAAGTGCCATAATTAATGAGGATTAAACTTTCACTTTAGAATAGGGGGTCAAATTGCCTTTATTAGTATTGTATTAGGCTTAATTATTGGCTTATTCTGGTTAATAAACTTAAATATTATTCAATAAGTGCAATAATTAATGAGAATAAAACTTTCACTTCAGAATAGGGGCTCAAATTGTCTTTATTAAACTATTTTAGCAATTTATAATGGCAAAATCAGCAGTAATTAAACATAATTACTAGCTTATTGTTCAGTTAACTTAACAGAAAATACAGACATATAATTACACAGCTACAGAAAAATAATATATGGCTTATTAAGTTGTAAATAATGTCTGATATGCCCTTACTGTAATGTTAAGTTAATCAATAATAACTATTGTGTCCATGCTTAACTAATACATAATTGTGAACAAGCAAATCATTAATTACTAGTTTAACTAATGCATAACTACGGACCCTTTAAATGTAAAGTTAATCATTAATTACTAGTGTGTTCGTGCTTAACTAATGCTTAGTTGTGCAAAAGTTAACCCTTAATTAATGCTTAACTAATGCATTATTCTGGACCCTTAAAATAAAGTGTTACCAATAAATGGTTACATTTTTTGTATGTTTTGTAGATTCAGTTATAAGTCATTTACAATTGATTAGTTAATGATGAACTAATAATTTACAAAACATGACTATACGATCATAAATGATTATAAAGAAATATGCTAACAAAAATAGCATATCATAAAATAATCAAACAGATCCTTAGTAAATGGTTATTAAGTTAGTAGTTAATATATTATTAATCACTGAAATGTCAACGTACCATTATCTCAATAAACAAATGTTAATCATGAACAAATGATGATCAAACCATTAGTAAATGATGAGTATATAATTTATTGATGCATCATTAAAGCTGTACGCTAGTCTGTTAAAATCAACACGGTCTCACTCCTATTCGTCAGATATTGACGCTTGGTCAGTTCATATTTCTCATTCAAATAATACACACGACTCTTTAGCATGACGCAATCGGTCACAAGACACACGAGAGCCAATGGCATTTTACAATCAAAGCTGACGTAATGACGCAATTGGTCACGAGACATACGACAGCCAATGCTGTCAAAGCTGATGTAACGTTTCTTCCGGCGGCAAATTTTAAAATGTGTTCATGATCTTCGGCAGATGGACCCAACGCTGGTGATCGCTTTTGGGGATTTACTTCACACAAACCAATCGTTTGGCCTCGGGACACTTGGAATATTTGTACTTTTTGAATAAATTGTAACTGCAGTCGTATCTGTCTGTTGTATCCTGTGTTTTATAATACACATACGGGTAGGTTTAGTGAAGGGAACGGGTTACGTGTTCAAAACATGTCTGAATACCGTAAATAAAAAAAGGAAATACATGTAAAATTATGCTGGGAACTGACCAAGCGCCAATATGTGACGAATAGGAGTTAAATTACATCCTCTGATTACTTACAGTAATCCGATGATTTACTGATTTACACATTTCTATTGCAACAGGTGAGGAATAGCAGAATTGAATTTTCGCATGTAACTTACATTTGTTGTAGCAATCAGGGGATGCAGAAAGTGTTGTAAATACCTTCTATACACGTACAGATAATTTGTAACGGGTAAGAAAGATCTACGAATGATGTGTAAGACATTTACAAGTGATGAATAGTCTACTCTTTAGATTATGGGACACAGAAAGGGTTGTAAATACGTACAGATCATTTGTAACAGTTAAGAAAGCTTTGTAAATGATTTATTCATGCGTTTACAGCATCATCTATAACAGGTGTTGAACACTTTGTAGTGTGTACTTTAATGTAAATGCTGACTGGTGAGGGTATAGACTACTGTCTTCTCTGACACATGGAGTCTTCGTGCACCTAATGTGAGCTTCAGTGGAGGGTAAAACCAGTTCACATTATCACTAGATCCCACACAGAACACAAGTCTGCACCGTTGAGTGAAAGGATTTAACTTAACACACTCAAGTCATTTAAAAATGTTTATTTGACAACTAGTAATTTATTCTTTAAAAAAATAGCTTTTGCATAATTGCATTTTTGTGGGTTTTAACAGACCAGTGTACAACTTTAACGATGCATCAATAAATGATATACTCATCATTTACTAATGGTTTGATCATTATTTGTTCAGGATTAACATTTGTTTATTGAGATAATGGTACGTTGACATTTCAGTGATTAATAATATATTAACTACTAACTTGATAACCATTTACTAAGTATCTGTTTGATAATTTTATGATATGTTATTTTTGTCAGCATATTACTTAACCCTCTAGGCGCCACGGTCGAGTTTACTCGACAAGATGCGGCACTAAATAAAAAGGCCGATTTTGTCAAATAGGGTGTCAAATTTCGTTCGACCTCCCCTCCACTAGATGGCAGACATGTCATACTTCATCCCCAACTCAAAAAAACGTCATGCTTCTATACAAAATCTTCGAACAAGAGCGCATTGAATCAGTGCGAACAAAACCGGAGCTAGTGTGCAAGTGAGCCATTTTATCAGAGCAATATTGTCAATGTCAGCGAGTATTTGCATTAGATTATTATTATTTTCTAATGGCATCAATAAAGCTTATCCGCAATGAAGTGTTGGGTCTTCTATTCGCGGACCCTGATTCTGAAGGGGAATATCTGCCTTCGGAAGATGACGTGATTCTGAAAGTGAAAGTATAGCCCTACACCAAGAACAATGTGGAAAAATGAAAAATGTTTGCATATCACTTGATAATAATTTATGAATGTTTTGTAAATGATTAGTTCATCATTAACTAGCCACTTATAAATTACTTACAACTGAACGTTATTATAAAGTGTTACCGCATATGGAAATGATTACTTATCAGATCAGAGTTTTTCAGCCCAGCTCTTCAACACCTTTAATGACAAATCAGAGCTTTGCAAACAGATTGCAGATTGTTTCAAAGCAGCTTCACGGTGTTAAACAGGAAAATAATGCAACAGAATTTTATTCGGCCGTACAGCCGTTTCAATTATCATACACTGACAATGTGGGCATTAGATTAGTAATTAGATCAGTAATTTAGTTTATATGGTAATTTAGTTTAATGATTATATTTATTTGGATATTTAGTTGAAAAATGTATTTATTTATTGTCCCCAACTGAGCAAGCCAAGCTAGAGGCGATAGTGGCAAGGAAACCAAAACCCCATCAGGTGACCTAATGGAGAAAAATAAACCTTGGGAGAAACCAGGCTCAGTCGGGGGGGCAGTTCTCCTCTGGCCAATTAACAAACAGCGTATGATTATTATTCTGGCAACTTTACAGGTCAGAGGTCATAATAGATTGGAATATTCGAATGATCGGAGGCAACACGCTGGAGATGGGTTTATTGAGGATGATGTGTTGATTAAATAATGATTAAATAGGAATAATCAAAATATCGGAGTCATCACGCCAGAGACGGGTTTATTGAGATGCCGTGTTGATGAGGCAGTTGCAGGGGGAGTCTAATCACAGTCTCTGCAGACACTTCAGGGTCATGTGTTTGTCTTCTCTGGGCGCAGGTCCACCATCTGATCTGGATACGGCCCGGATCCGGCTGACTGCAGTAAACCTCGGGATAAAACAGAGAGACTATCATTAGCGTAGATGCCATTCTTCTGATGATGTAACGAGTACATCAGGTGTTATGGGAAGTGTTCCCGGTTCCAGCAGACCTAGTGTAATGCAGCCTAACAATCATTTCATTGAATAAGTGTTTTATGTGTATGCCATAGTAAAGAGATGTGTTTTTAGTCTAGATTTAAACTGACAGAGTGTGTCTGCTTCCCGAACAATGTTAGGAAGACTGTTCCAGAGTTTAGGTGCTAAATAGGAAAAGGATCGACCGCCTGCAGTTGATTTCGATATTCTCAACTGGAATTTTGAGAGCGCAGTAGACAACCGGGTATACAAGTGTGAGTATAATTTGTTAAGAGCTCGCTCCAGTACATGGAGCTAAACCCTTTAGTGCTTTGTAAGTAATAAGCAAGATTTTAAAATGTATGCGATGTTTAATAGGCAGCCAGTGCAGTGTTGACAGAACTGGGCTAATATGGTCATACTTCCTGGTTCTAGTAAGAACTCGAGCTGCTGCATTTTGGACCAGTTGGAGTTTATTTATTAAGCGAGCAGGGCAACCACCCAGTAGAGCATTACAATAATCTAACCTTGAGGTTATGAACGCATGAACTAACTGTATAGCATTTTGCATTGAGAGCATGTGCCGGTAATTTAGGATATATTTTTAAGATGGTAGAAAGCAGTTTTACAGATGCTAGAGACGTGGCTTTCAAACGAAAGATTGGTATCAAAGAGCACATCCAGGTTCCTCACTGACGACGAGGACTTGACGGAGCAGCCATCAAGTGTTAGACAGTGTTATAGGTTACTACTTGGGGAGCTTTTTTGTCCAATAATTAAAAATAAAAAATTTTCTGAATTAAGTTGCAGGAAATTACTGGTCATCCATTTTATATATCATCTATGCATTCCGTTAATCTTGGTGAATTGGTAAGTTTCTTCAGGGCGTGAAGAAATATAGAGCTGAGTATCATCAGCATAACAATGAAAACTAACGCCATGCTTCCTAATGATATCTCCCAGTGGTAGCATGTACAGGGTGAAAAGCAACCGTCCTAGCACTAAGCCCTGTGGTACTCCATACTGAACTTGTGATCGGTGTGACATCTCTTCATTTACTGCTACAAACTGATAACGGTCAGATAAGTATGATTTAAACCATGCCAATGCAATTCCACTAATACCTACATAATTTTCGAGTCTATTCAGAAGAATGTTGTGGTCTATAGTATCGAATGCGGCGCTAAGATCGAGTAAAACTAATAGAGAGATACAGCCACGATCCGATGATAAGAGTAAATCATGTGTAACTCTGATGAGAGCAGTCTCAGTGCTATGATACGGTCTAAATCCTGACCGGAAATCCTCACAGATACCATTTATTTCTAAATAGGAGCATAATTGTGAAGACACTGCCTTTTCAGTATTTTTGATAGAAAGGGTAGAGTTGAAATTGGCCTGAAATTGACTAATTCTGTAGGATCAAGTTGTGTTTTTTTAATAAGTGGTTTAATAATAGCCAACTTAAAGTTTTCGGTACATATCCTAATGACAAAGAGATGAATAAATTATATTAAGAAGAGGATCTACTGACCTCTGGTAGCATCTCTTTTAATAGCCTAGTCGGTATAGGGGTCGAGCATACATGTTGTTGATTTTGATGATTTACGAGTTTTAGCCAATTCTTCTTCTCCTATAGCAGTGAATGAGTGTAATTTTTCCTCAGTGACACTACAATGCTCTGTCTGATGTGATACTGTAGTAGACGGTTACATGGTTATAATTTTCTTCCTAATATTATCAATCTTACACGTAAAGAAGTTCATAAAGTCATTACTGCTGTGCTGTTTACAAACATCAGAAGTTGAAGCTTTATTTTTGGTTAATTTAGCCACTGTATCGAATAAATGCCTTGGGTTGTGTTTGTTTTCTTCTAAGAAAGTCGAGAAATAAGCAGATCTAGCAGTTTTTACGACCTTTCTGTATGTGATCATGTGCTCTTTCCATGAATTACGAAATACCTCTAGTTTTGTTTTCTACCAGCTGCGCTCCATTTTTCTGGCTGCTGTTTTAAGGGCCCCGAGTGTGTGTGTGTGTGAGTGTGTGAGTGTGCTCGTTGTACTACGGCGTTGGACTATTTTCTTTAATCTTCTTTAAGCGCAGGGGAGCACTGTGTCTAAAGTACTGGAAAAGAGAGAGTCAATAATTTCTGTTGCAACATCGAGTTCTTCTAAGCTATCTGGGATGCTGAGGAGATGATACTGATGAGGAAGAGTATTTAAAAAGCAGTCTTTTAGTGGCGGCTTTGCAACCTTAGCTAAATTAAGTATACATGATACTAGGTAATGATCTGAGATGTCATCGCTCTGCTGCAGAATTTCAACGGTATCAACATTTATTCCATGTGACAATATTAGGTCTAAGGTAAGATCTATGGCGATGAGTGGGTCCTGACACGTGTTGCCTAACTCCAATAGAGTTTAGAATGTCTTTAAATGCTAATCCCAATGAGTCTTTTTCGTTGTCTACATGGATATTAAAATCACCAACAATTAGTACTTTATCTACGGCCAGTACTAACTCTGATAGAAACTCAGCAAATTATTTGATAAAGTCTGTATCGTGCCCTGGTGGCCTGTATACAGTAGCTAACACAAATGCTAGATGGGATTTATCATTTACACTACATAACGTTACATAAAGCACCAATATTTCGAAGGAATTATATTTGAAACAAGACTTCTGAGTAATACTAAAGATATTATAAATGTACAGCAACCCCTCCCCCTTTACCTTTCAGACGCGGCTCGTGTTTATAACAATAATCTACAGTTTCTGTCAAACACAGCACATCTAGATTATTATCTGTAATGATAATCATTAACAATAAGCGCTTTTGGGGAAAGGGAATCGAATATTCAGCAACCCAAGCTTTATCAGTTTTTCATCTGTATTATATCTATTGTTTATTTGTTGGACATCAATTACATTTTTACTGTTGAATGGTTTTGATGTTTTTTTGCATTTGTTCATTCGGGGAACAGACACAGTCTCTATGTGATAATATCTAGGTGAAAGAGTCTCTATGTGCTGGGATTTATCTGACTCCGGTGACGTGAGACAGCTAGCAGAGCCCCGGTCGGTTTAGCCAGGTTTGTCTGCTTCCTGACCTGGGCCCTAGTCAAGGTTTAGCTCTAAGACAATGTGCCAAACTTACTAGAGAGAGAGCGGAACCACTCCAGGAGGGATGGATGACATCCTTCTTCAACAGGTCAGGTCTGGCCCCAAAAGCTTTTCCAATTGTCTATGAACCCTATGTTATTTTGCGGACAGAGTGAGAGTTTCTGGTTAATGCTGGATATGCTGGTGATACGATACGTTTCTTGGATCTTGAACACAAGGAACAATGGATCGAAGGAGACGAGGACCAGGAGACAGGACGAGACGAGGAGACACTCAGGGTTCGTAGGAGATCAGGTAGGTTATCAGGTGAGTCCGAGGAAGCAAGCATGTAGGGTCATGTGCAAACGTTACCGGACAGTGACTGAGTGTGAGCGTGGGGCTTAAGTGTAGGTGGTGATTGCTGTGGTGATGACGTGCAGGTGTGTAGTGCTCAGTATTCTGGTGATCGGGATCGTTGTGGTTGTGAGAGGGTGGAGCCTGGCGTGCTTGTAACATTACCCCCCCTCCACGGCCATCTCCTGAGGGCTGACCACTACAACGCCGGGAGTCCAAGATATCCTGGACCTGATATGCCTGCGCCGTCGTCAACGAGTAGTGGAGGGGGAGGCTCCGGAGTAACGCCAGGCTCTGGGGAAACCAGAAACGGCAAGGGTAGTGAGGCTTCAGGAGAGACATGTGGGGAAGAAGTGGGGTGAATCCGTACTGAGGGGGGTAATTGGAGTTTATACGTCACCGGATTGATCTGCTGCAGGATGTTGAAGGGGCCAATGAACCTGGGACTCAACTTCATACACTGCAGACGCAGTCTGATGTCCCGGGGTGGACAGCCAGACCTTCTGCCCCACCTGGAACGTCGGAGCATCGGAGCGGTGAAGGTCGGCTGTCAACCTGCGTCTGCAGAGTGCCCCGTTGAAGTTGATGATGGGCTGAGTCCCCAGACCCTCTCACTCTCCCGGAACCAGTAGTCCACCGCAGGGACGTCGGAGGGTTCCCCAGACCAGGGGGAATAGGGGCGGCTGATAGTCGAGTACGCACTGGAACAGACTCAGGCCGGTGGTGGGTTGTCGAAGGGAGTTCTGTGCGTACTCGGCCCATCCTAGGAACTGGTTCCAGGAGTCCTGGTGTCCGTGACAGAAGGTACGGAGGAAACGGCCAATCTCCTGGATCTTTCT